>JAYKKH010000073.1:0-135934 GCA_036507275.1 Sicyos edulis | reverse complement strand
ATGATTGGCTCTCATAACCAATCCCGGGACATCTCCGAAGTCTTTCTCCTCGGCCAATTGATCACCTCAAAAATCGATCCCAAAGATGTCCGACACCCTCGAGGGTCTTTCTCCTCGACCATATGATCGACTCAAAAGCCAATCCCAATGGGTGTCCTCAAGGGCCTCTTACCCTCGCTATAAATGCGACTATCGGGAGAGTACCCAAGTCCGGCTCTAAACAGGAAGGAACGGTGTACTCACGAACATTAGCCCGGGAGCTCTCCGAACCGGCGACTAACGCGTGTCTTGCGCCACCGCATCTTTCTTTGCAACCGGCGTAAATGTGGGGCCTAAGTACAAACTACGCGGGGCGTGTACGCATGCCTAAAGACTGGAAACGGTGTCATCGACACGATGAGTGCGAGGCCCTCGGCACTCATCTGTGCGGCCTGTACCACCGACTGAAGCTAAGAACCGGCCAAGGCGCTTTTGCACCGTTAGCGGGGTTCCGCTCTAGTAGGCTACAAACTAGGCTTATGCCGATGTGGTAGCTAAATCCACATCGAGCTGCAGGGGAAGCAATGTACGTTATGCTTCGCTCTACTCCCGACCGTGGGGACAAGGTACGTTATGTCCGCTCTCACCTCTAGATGATGACAACCCTAACACACTAGCTAGAGTATAGAGTAAACGATTCTGGCTAAACATACATAATCATCATCAATCATACATAACCTAGCATGATACTACGAACTTAAAGCAGAATCTCAAGCATGCTTTGGAAGAACAATCCTAGCATGGCACTAACATGTACAAACAAGCAAACATGCTAGCAGGAATGCAATCACAAGTCATCCCTATTCACTAATCATGTCCATAAAAGTAAACATGCATATAAGGCACATTCAAGAAAGCATCGCGAGGTCCACACAACCACGGTAAGGAATCCTTACCTGGAAACGAGCAGAAATAACCTTCACAATCAAATAATGACCCTCGAGCTTTAAAGCGAAACCGAGCAAACTAAGCATTTTAAAAACATCCTAAATAAATATACAGCAGACAGCCAGCCTTAAAAATCTAAAAAGGGATAGGTTCGGGAATTACAAACCGAGAAGGCACGGGGTCTCGCAGCAAGGGGGCGCGCGGCGCCGCTGGCAGCGGTGGGCGCTGGCGCTGCTCGGCGCTAACGGGCGCTGCTGGGCGTCTTTGGCGCGGCAGGAGGGGCGCTGCACTGGCTGCCGCGCGGATCGCGACAGGGCAGGCGCGCTGGCGGGCGAGCGCGGCGAACGGCAGGCATATGGCACGCACGACGCGATACGATCACGCCCGGCCGCGCGGCGGCATGCGCGGCGCGCGTGCGCGGCGGCTGGTGCGGGGCTGCGCGCGGTGCGTCTGGGCGGTTCAGTGCGGGGACAGCGGCGCGCTCGGGCGGCTTTGGTGCGGAACGGCGCGACGCGTCTGGGCTGGGCGAGGCAGCGCGACTGGGCGCGCCTGGCATGGGCGATGCAGGGCGTCTGGGCACGCCTGGGCATGGGCTGTGCTGCGGTCTGGGCTGCCTGGTGCGCCTGGGCTGAGCAGGGCTGAGCGGGGGTGCGGCTAGGGCGGCTAGGGTTTCTTGGTGAGGTCGGCTAGGAGAGAGAGTGAGAGAGAGAGAGAGAGAGAGAGATTTTTCTAAAACAAGGGGAATAGGATTTTCTTTCCTTTTCCTAATTTAAATGGGTCTAAAATCCCTTCCCAAGGCTTTCTCTTGCGGATCCCGGCTAAAGAAATTCTTTTCTTTTTAACTAAATCTTCTTTTTCTAAAAACTCCAATTTCACCATTAGGGCAAGGGTTCAAATCTCAATGGGACCAATTAAATTCCAATTAATTTTGCTATCAACCGGAATGTCTCCGAACTTCTAATCAACTAACCCAAACTCCTTGGGTCTTGCAACCAACATTAATCAAGTCTCAACGAAGGCCGAAATGACCCTGAAGCCCTGAAAATCCTCAACCTCTGACCGGGGAGGAAAATACGAAAATACCCTTAAAGGTTAAAACAGCTCTAACGGCCCATCCGAACATTCGAATAATGACCCGAAATCACCTGGGTATCCGAAATAGAAAACTGGGCCGTTACAACTGGTTTCTCAACACGAACCTTTCGTGGTTCCCAAAACATACCCCAAGGAACGAGCTACACAAGAGTACACTGGCGTGCACAGCTCCAACTTGATTCCTTAAGATCCAACACGAACTCTAACACAAGGTAACCTTTGCCTCCAAAAAGAGCCACAACTAGCAAGGGAGCAACAAGAGTTCAAACCCACTCGGGGTCAACTCACCACGAAACGCCCCATTGGCCAACTCACTCTACAAGAGCATAACCACACCAAGCTAACAACCTTATACCAATGTGTCCACCAAATGTGCTCCGCACAATCCATCCAACACATGGCTCCCACGCTGGACCAACCACGCATCATCGATGCCAACTCTACTCGTACCATGGAAACTCAAGGGTAGTCGAATCACCCTACCAACAAACTGGCTCACAAGGCCACAACACAAGCGCGAGAACTCGAATGTGCTAGCCCTTAACAACCTACAACATCCTTTGTACCCAACTCTTGGTGACCTTGAAAGCTCTTGCTTTCCCTCGAACGACCTCACACTTGTAGTCCTCCGACTACCACCGAGCTAGATCTCTTATGCAACCCAAACAGGTGCAACCTCAGAAAATGAGTACAAGGCTAGTGGGGATGCTAAACTCCGCGTGGGTCATAGAACTACTGCACATCTAGTGCGAGCTGGCCTGAACCTAGGCCTCCTTACCGAGCTTGGTGCCAACAAGCACTACATCTTTTCAACTCAAACAACTATAAACGAGCTCTACGTCCCCACTAAGGGTAGGGAAGGTCACACTCCAGGTGACGGGGACAACGACACTAAAAAAAGAAGCCCAACACTCGAGCCGTCTAATCTCTGGCATCTCGTCCAACAGTCATGCCACGGCCTACCCCTGCATCCCACTCGATGCTCAACAAATTCTCAGGCCAACCCTCAGGTGGCAACAACTAGTTCCACATTTGTAACATGCTAACAAAAAGAGCGCTCCACTCTACTAGCCAACTGAAATCCACGGACTGATTAAGTCCTGACAAGCAAACTCCACACTACACCCTGGCTACGAGGGTACCAAAAGAGTTGGCTGCAAAACGACAGCAGGCTTGCAAGGGGTCAAGATGTCTCTACATCTTCCTCAAAAGCTACTAACACGGCACTTGCCAATCGATCGGGTGACTGGTGGAGACTCTGCTAGTCCACCTTTCTCAAGGGACTTCCACCACCAAACTGCTGCATCAAACAGCACCAAAACAGCACGCCTTGGCCTCTGAACATCAGGTCATCGGCCTCTAAACACCAGGTCGTTCCAACACTCGGATGATAAACTCGATCCTGGGCAACCACCTCGCTGCTAGCAGTGGGTTCTCAAAAACATCCAGCTCTACATGCTTCCACTTGCCAAACTCGGCGGCTCGATTAACGCCAACTAACTCATCGAGAATAAACTCACTGATCAAGCCCTTCCGGAAACCTCTGGGGCTACCGGAGCTACTAGGGGGGTGTCTCCTAAATAAACTCTGTCAGCTGGGCTATCTGTGCCCGGGACTCCTCACTACGCGCTACAAACTGCGCCTGGGTCTCCGCTCTCTAATAGCTAAAAGACCTGCCATCAATTCTCTCATGGCTGGAGCACACCCTGCTCAAGGAGTCTCACTCCAAGGCATGCTAGCCTCTAACCTCTTCTCTTGGCAACTCAACTGCCAGGGCCAAAGGTGGCCTACGGGTCTAGACAACCCTGGACGTGGTCTCATCATCAACATGCGCAGTCCAACTTCTCGGTTGGAAAAACCAAACGTCCCTGCTCCTCAATGTGTATTCAGCATAAGCGATCTACACTAAACACAAAGCTAGTCCTCACTGGGACTATCACTACCCAACAAGGGTAACACATGTATACTAGGTGCGATGTTGTAAAATAAAACCCTTAGCTTAATGAACTCGCACAAACTGACGGCCATGCGAGTCTTGATGATCATGGGGACAACAACCTACAAAGCGAGTTAGTCTCACAGAATCTATGACTCTGAGCTCTGATACCAACTGTAAGGACCCGACCTGGAATACGATCCTAAACCTAGGTCCTCACTCAGCATGCAAGTTAAATATTTCAACAAGCGGTTTAGTGCTCATATTTAAAACTTTTTCAAAACATTTGGAAACGGGGAACACTTAAAACATAACCAACAATTTTCATAAGCAAATCCAATCAAGGTAAAATAAGCCTGGCCAGTATTTATAAAAGAACATTCAAAACAATTTAAACAACTTTAACATCATTCCCCTAGGACTCATGTCCATCTACATGCTAAATAAATAAATGCAAACAATAAACACGACAGAGTGCCGGTAGCCCCCCATGATCAAACAGCTCCCTCCGCTAACCATCCTGGTGTTGTCCCAAGTTACCTGGTGGAAAAACCACAGAAATAAGGGTGAGTATAAACATACTCAGTGTAAAGACCCGACCCAAAAAGGGCACTAAATAGGCCTTTACCTCAATGCATGTATTAAAAGGAAAAGACATGATGCAAATAAAGTTTTCGGATTCCCATTAAATCAAAACATTCAAGATTCATTCAGAACAATAAAGTCTCAAAACTGTCCCTGTCTCCAAGCACTGTTTCACAGACAAATACATTTCAACAGTTTTACTTCGATCGGAGATTTTATTAAAAACATTTAAAACATCCTCAAATTCAACAAAGCTGGAATCCATAAATAATTCAGAAAAGTATCCTAGGGCTCCGTGCCCGGCTACATGCATTCAGGGGATAAATAACGAAAAGAGTCATAACATAAGAAAAGTCAGAGATGACAGCAGGATTCCATGATCACAGCTTCTCCTTCAGCCATCCTGCCTCGCGCCTTGGTTACCTGTGGAAAACCACAAAATAAGGGTGAGTAACGAATTACTCAGTAAGAATCCCCAATCGGGGTACAATACGATATAAAAGATCATCTAGAAGAATGTATGCAAGCCATGAGTATAAACACAGAGCGGAGCACATAGCTAAGTCCACACTTGGACCTCGGATGCCAACTCAGGGTCTTAGTCCGGAAAAATAACACCACACACTATACGCCCTATACGGGAAACAAGTCCCGGCCTCAGCCTGTCTACTGTCGATACGAAAGGTGCACTAGCTCAAGACCCCGAGGAGCTCTCCGGTCGGCGCTGTAATGAGCGTCAGCATGCACTGCGTGCTACTGCAGACTATGGGGGGTGTCGTGTCTAGTGGCAATGTAACGACCCAGGTTTTTTCATCCCGGTCTTCCAGGTATGCCCTAGGGGTAATTTGGTAATTTGGTCGGGCCGTTCGTGTCTTTTCCAGTTACTAAAATTATTGGATGGATTTATGTAGGTTTTTGGAAGGATTTGTGGTGTGGTTTGAGCAAGGTTTGATGCAAAAGTAAAAATAAAGGAAATTGTGCTGCAGCTGGGGTTTGAACCCGGGTCTCCTGGGAAGCTTGTGGGGATGTGTGCCAATTGAGCCATTAGGTGCTCTTGTTGCTCTTCCTGCATCATCTTACGGTTAGCCTTGGATTTTGGAGTTTTGGTGCATTTGGTTAAATGAAATAGAAATTAGGTTTATTCCATCTTTTTCTCCAAATCACCTCTTGGCCGCACAAGCTTTCCTCTCCACAGCCTTTGCCAATTCTTCTTTCCCTTGCATCTCCTTGGGTTCGATCATCATCATTCCGGGTAAGTCTTCATCCTCTTCATCTCCTCATTTGGTTATTGATGCTGGTGCGAAGGTAAGAAGTAGAGTGTTGTGTGTGTTGTGTGGTTTGCACCACCGAGAGAAGCCACCAGCGCCCATCGTCGCCGTCCACCACGACCCGGCCTCGCCCAGATCTGTTGAAGCGGCCCTGCCGCCGCGTCGGCCGGACAAGAGCCGCCAGATCGCCGCGCCGCGCCATCGCTCGCGACGATCGCCGCACGCCCATCGCTTTCGCCATTCGCGCGATCCACCGTCGCGCAGCCTCCCGCGACGCCATCGCTCGTCGTCGTGCGGTCGCCTTAGCAGCAGCGAGACGCCAGACGTCAGCGCCGCGCGCCTTCGCCCGAAGCCGCTCGCCCGCGCGCGCCAGCCGCGTCCGCGTCGCTGTCGCCGCGCCAGCGCCCGCGCGCGCCTTCGCCGAGCCGCCTCGCCCGCCGCGCCCAACGCTTCGCCGCCCGCGCTGCCCTGCGCTGCATCCGTGCCGTCACCATGCCAGCAGCAGGCGAGTGCCCGACTGCTGCCGTGCCCGGCTTGCCAGCCAGCTCCAAGCTCGTGTCGCCCGCCGCGTGAGTTCCCCGAGCCGAGCTTGTCATTCTATTATTTTTAGACTTTTTAGGTATTGACTATTATTGGTTTGTTAGGTTCCCGCTCGCTAGCTCGGGATTGTTCCGCACTTAGGATTTGTGTGTAGAAGCCTTCCGCCAAGGTAAGGATTTCTTCTGGAGTTGTGTGGGCCTGCGCGGTATATTTGTGATTGTTGTTTTGTATGCTGTGTATGTGTAACAGCATGTTTAGCCCTAGGTGCTCTGCTGTGCAATTCTGATGGCATGAACTCTTGTTTTGTTTCTCATGTTAGTCCATGCTAGGTTGTTCCATTCTCGCATGTTCGATATCTGTTTCTTGCTTCGTAGTATCATGCTAGGTTCCTTGTATCTGTTGAGCACATATTGGACCGCATTGTATGATTTGTTATTATTGCTATGATTTAGAGTTCGTGTAGGTAACATCATCCGGCCGGATGCATAACGTAACTTGCATCCCCGACGAGGACGCGTGCGAGATGGTACTCGTCCCGATCCCGTTAGGGGTTTAGCTAACCCTAACGGCCGGCCTCGCAATCTTGGGTGAGGGTGGCGGTCTGTTAAATGCCCCAGCGGTCGGGATGATGACTTGGCATTGCCTCGTCCCCGGCGATCGACACGTCCTCGGCGTGCTCGGCCGTAGCCCTTGATTGCCACCGATAGGGCAAGGACGGCTTCTGGTGTAAGCCTACCACGACCGATTCCTTAGCCTCAGGTGCGGTGGTTCAGGCTGACATAGTTCACGTGTCCAGGTCTCACACCCCTATGTCAGTGACACCGATCCAGAGATTTAGTTAGGCGTGGTGACTGGACATGGGCAGCTTGCCACTAGACCCGGCACCCCCCATAGTCTGCAGTAGCACGCAGTGCATGCTGACGCTCATTACAGCGCCGATCGGAGAGCTCCTCGGGGTCTTGAGCTAGTGCACCTTTCGTATCGACAGTAGACAGGCTGAGGCCGGGACTTGTTTCCCGTATAGGGCGTATAGTGTGTGGTGGTATTTTTCCGGACTAAGACCCTGAGTTGGCATCCGAGGTCCAAGTGTGGACTTAGCTATGTGCTCCGCTCTGTGTTTATACTCATGGCTTGCATACATTCTTCTAGATGATCTTTTATATCGTATTGTACCCCGATTGGGGATTCTTACTGAGTAATTCGTTACTCACCCTTATTTTGTGGTTTTCCACAGGTAACCAAGGCGCGAGGCAGGATGGCTGAAGGAGAAGCTGTGATCATGGAATCTGCTTCATCATCTCTCGACTTTTCTTATGTTATGACTCTTTTCGTTATTTTTCCCTGAATGCATGTAGCGCACGAGCCCTAAGATACTTTTCTGAATTATTTGTGGATTCCAGCTTTGTTGAATTTGAGGATGTTTTAAATGTTTTTAATAAAATCTCTGATCAGAGTAAACTGTTGGAAATGTATTTGTCTGTGAAACAGGTGCTTGGAGACAGGGACAGGTTTCAGTAGACTTTATTGTTCTGAATGAATCTTGAATGTTTTGATTTAATGGGAATCCGAAAACTTTATTTGCATCATGTCTTTTCCTTTTAATACATGCATTGGGGTAAAGGCCTATTTAGTGCCCTTTTTGGGTGGGTCTTTCTGCTTGGTATCGAGCCAGTCATAGATTCTGTAGACTGACCTTTTGTTGTAGGTCGTCCTTCCATGATCACCAGCACTCCGACAGTCATCAGGTACGCCTAGGTTTATTGTTTTAGAAAGAAAAAAAAAGGGTTAAGAATTTACAATACCTTTCATCTAGTGTATGCCTTGTTTGGTGTTGTGGAATGGTGACAGGCAGGTTTTGATTCGTTGTTGGTTTGGATGTAGATCGCCATGATGCTCCTCACCCGTGCATCGGGAGAGGAGGTTCGAGAGCGGTCGAGGTATCGGGATCGGATCGACATCGCAGGGACATCGTCCCAAGCCGAGATCGATGGCATCCCACCGGCGGCTCCTCTCTATTACGCCTAGAGCGGCGCGTTGAGGCGATCGAGCGCCGTGTGAGATCGCTCCTGGAGCGAATTTGCTTGAGTCTATGAGGGCTTTTATGGTCAGCATGTTGAGTGACGAGAGGCGAGACTCGAGCCTTGTTGGCGGCGCAAGGCGGGAAGAGTCCCGAGCCCAGTTGAGCGATTGACTCGATTGGTTCAGCAGAGCAAGCGGCACCTCGGCTCCACGAGGAGCAAGTAGCCCCGGAGGCTGATATGGCGGAGGTGCCGAGGAGTTGGGTAGGTGGTCAAGGATTTTGTGAAGTGGAAGCACGAGAAGTTTGATGCCACCGGAGATGCGCTAGCGGCGGCCAGTGGATTGCCCATTTGGAGTACACCTTCCTAATCATGGTGTGCCCCGATATTCAGAGGCCGAGATGTGCGGCTCATGTGCTAGGGGGCACAGCGAGATGGTGGTGGAGTCCACCTTGAGTGAGAGACCAGTTGGGTCTCCGCCCGGCTACTTGGGAGTTCTTCAAGGCCGAAGTTCAAGGAGAAGTACATCGGTGATGAGGCTCAAGAGAAAATGGTGGAGCTCTTCCGGAACCCGAAGCAAGGTTACGATTCTATTGAGGAATATGAGCGCAAGTTCTCGAGTATGGATATTTTGCTCCTCGCCTGATTGCCACCCGGGCTGAAGATTCGGAAGTTCATATCTGGATTGAGGCAGGGTGTGTTTCGGGATGTCGAGCTCGGGCCCCCGACACTTATGCTAGGGTACATCGATTAGCCACGATTTATAACGGGAAGTATCCTGCGCCGAGCGGGTTGTTGCAGCTCTGTTCAGTCATTCTGTCCCAGCGGCGGCAAGGTAAGAAGAAAGTTTGATTTTTCGGGGGCGGCCAGCGCGCCGCCAAGGCGATTTGAAGCGAGATCGGCGAGAGCTCGGTCCGTTTCAGCCCCGACAGCGGGAGGACCTAGGCGAGTTCCCGCATGTGCTACTTGTGGGAAAGTCCACGCAGGAGCTTGTCGAGTTGGACCCAGTTATGTTTTCGCTGTGGTAAGGAGGGCACACGGCCCGTTTTTGCGATCAGCCAGGCTATGGCGGCTCGGCCATGCGGCGGCGCAAGGTCGAGTGTTTGCTCGACCCGTCAGAGGCCGAGCGTCACGGATGCCGCCACTGTAAGCGTGCGCTTCTTGTTTTAGATCACTGTGCATTTGTCTTGTTTGATTCTGGTTCTACGCATTCATTTGTATCTGTGTTGTTTGCTGAGCATGCCAAGTTGAGACTAGAGCCTCTAGGTTTTGAGTTTGTAACGACCCAGGTTTTTCTTCCCGGTCTTCCAGGTATGCCCTTGGGGTAATTTGGTAATTTGGTCGGGCCGTCAGGGTCGTTTGTGTCTTTTCCAGTTACTAAAATTATTGGATGGTTTTTGTAGGTTTTTGGAAGGGTTTGTTGTTTGGTTTGAGCAAGGTTTGGTGCAAAAAGTAAAAGAAAGGAGAAAATGTGTTGCAGCTGGGTTTTGAACCCGGGTCTCCAGGGAAGCTTGTGGGGATGCGTGCCAAATGAGCTATTGAGAGCTCTTGTTGTTCTTTCTACATCACATCTTAGTTAACCTTGGATTTTGGAGTTTTGGTGCATTTGGTTAAATGAAATAGAATTAGGTTTATTCCATCTTCTTCTCCAAATCCCCTCTTGGCCGCACAAGCTCTCCCTCTCCTTAGCCTTTGCCGATTCTTCTTCCCTTGCATCTCCTTGGGTTCGATCATCATCATTCCGGGTAAGTCTTCATCCTCTTCATCTCCTCATTTGGTTTTTGATGCTGGCCGAAGGTAAGATGTAGAGTGTTGTGTGTGTTTGTGTTGATTGCAGCCAGCCGAGAGAAGCAACCATCATCGCCGTCCAGCTCGCCCAGATCTGTTGAAGCAGCCCCTGCGCCGCGCCAAAGCGGGACAAAGCCGCCAGATCCACCGTCGCAGACCTCCCGCACGCCATCGCTCTCCAGGTCGCCCAGATCCGTTGAGCAGCCCCTGCCGTCGCACCAGATCGCCCAGATCTGTTGAAGCAGCCCTCCCGCACGCCATCGCCGCGGATCGCGCGATCGCGCCAGCCGAGCGCGACGCCAGACGCCAGCGCCGCGCGCGCCGCCATAAGCTGCTCGCCGCCGCCCAGCCGCGTCCGCGCGCCGCCGACACCACGATGCGCGCCTTCGCCCGACGCTTCGCCCGCGCGCGTCCTGCCGCCGTGCAACCGTGCGTGCCGTGCGGCGCGGCCAGCGGCCAAGCGTCCTGCCGTGCATCCGTCTGCGCGTGCCGTGCGGTAGCGCACCAGCGCCCGACCACTGCCGTGCCGGCGCGCGGCCGCGCCCGACCACTGCGTGCCCGGCTCGCCCAGCCTCAAGCTCGTGTCGCCGTGCCGCGTGAGTCCCCCGAGCCGAGCTTGCTGTTCTATTGTTGTTTAGACGTTTTAGATGCTGATTATTATTGGTTTGCTAGGTTCCCGCTCGCTAGCTCGGGATTGTTCCGCAGCTTAGGATTTGTGTGTAGAAGCCTTCCGACCAAGGTAAGGATTTCTTACCGGAGTTGTGTGGGCCCTGCGGTATATTTGTGATTGTTGTTTTGTATGCCTGTGTATGATTACTAGCATGTTTAGCCCTAGGTGCTCTGTTCTGAATTCCTGACTGGCATGAACTCTTGTATTGTTTCTCATGTTAGCCCATGCTAGGTTGTTCCGTTCTGGCATGCTCATATTCATTCTTGTTCTGTAGTACCATGCTAGGTCTGCTGTATTCTTTCGAGCACGTATTGGATTGTTTGCTGATTGTTAAGGCAGGTTAGAATTCAGGTAGATAGCATCATCCGGGCCCGATGCATAAAGTATCTTGCATCTATGGCAAGGACGTTCGAGACAGTTCTCGCCTTGGACCCCGTGAGGGATTAGCTATCCCAACCGGTAGGCCCCGCAATCTTGGGTGAGGGTGGTAGTCTAAGCGATACCCCAACGGTCGGGATGATGACTTGGCAATGCCTAGTCCCGGCGGCCGCACGTCCCTCGGCGTGTTCGGCGGTAGCCTGATTGCCACTGTTAAGGTAAGGCGGCTTCTGGTGTAAGCCTACCAGACCCGTTCCTTAGCCTCAGTGCGTGGTACAGTGACATAGTTCACGTGTCCGTGTCTCACACCCTATGTCGGTGACACCGATCCGGAGATTTAGTTAGGCGTGGTATCCGGATATGGGCGACTTGCCACTAGACCCGGCACCCCATAGTCCAGTAGAAGCACGCGGTGCATGCTTACGCTCATTACTGGCGTCGACCGGAGAGCTCCTCGGGATCTTGAGCGATGCACCTTTCGTATCGATCAGAGAGACAGTGGCCGGGACTTGTTCCCGTATAGCGCGTTTAGTGTGTTGTGGTATTGTAACGGCCCTGTTTTCCTTCCCGGTTAATAGCAAAATTAATTGGGAATTAATTGGATCTTTTGGGATTTGAGCCTTGCCCTAAATGGTGAATGTGGAGTTTTAAGAAAAGAGTCTTAATTAAAAAGAAAAAGAGAAAAGAATTTCTTTGGCCGGGACCCGCAAGAGAAAAGCCTTGGGAAAGGAATTTAGGTCTCCTACCCTATTTAAAAATAAGGAAAAGAAGGAAAATCAAGAAACTCCTAATTTTTCCCCTCCTAGCCGCACTCTCTCTCTCTCTCTCTCTCTCTCTCTCTCTCCTAAAACCCTAGCCGAGCAGCCCTAGCCACACCATCGAGCCACCCCCGAGCCACCCAGCCCTAGCCGCACGCACCACCCCCGCCGATACTTTCGCCCAAACACCCACCTGAGACGCACTGCACCACACCGCCCAGCCCCTGCTTCGCCCGGGCCAGCTACTGCGCTGAACCAGCAGCCCCACCGTCGCACCCCATCGCCGCCTGACGTCGCCCGTGGCCGCCCAGCACCGCCCGACGTCGCTCGTGGTCGCACAGTGCCGCAACGCAGCCCAGACGCGCGCCCGCCGCAGCGCTTCCGCCGCTCCAGCGCGACCTGCCGCGCGCCCACTCAGCGCGACCCTCGCGCGCGCCCCAGCCATGAGCCGCTTCGCTCGCGCGTCGCCGCCTTGCAGGCCGCACACCCGCTTGCGCCTGCGCGTCCGCCCGACGTGCGTGCGCGCGCCCCAGCGCCCAGCGCCAGCGCCCGGCCCCGCACCAGCAGCGCCCAAGCCACCCTCCGTGCTGCGAGGCCCGTGTCTTCTCGGTGGTAATTCCCGAACCAATCCCTTTGTGTTTTCTAAGCTTCGGCTCTTTGTATGTATTTACTTAGGATGCTTTATTTATGCCTAGGTTGCTCGAGTTCGTATTAAGCTCGAGGGTCTTTTGGTTGTGATAGCTATTCTCCACTTGTTTCCGTGTAAGGACTTCCTCCGTGGTTGTGTGGACCCCTGCTATGCTTTCTTAATTGTGCCTTGTATGCTTGTTTACCTTTATGAGCATGTTAGTGGATAGGATAGCTAGTGATTGAATTCTTGCTAGCATGTTTTGCCTTTTTGTACATGTTAGTGCCATGCTAGGTTTGTTCTTCCAAAGCATGCTTGAGATTCCCCTTTAAGCTCGTAGTATCATGCTAGGCTATGTATGACAGATGTCTTTGTGGATGTTAGCCGAGAATCACGTACTTGGTAGTCTTAGCTAGTATAATAGGGTTTGTCATCATCCGTGAGGCTGAGAGCGGACATAACGTACCTTGTCCCCACCGGTCGGGAGTAGAGCGAAGCATAACGTACCTTGCTTCCCCGGCAGCCAAAGGAGGATTAGCTACCTCATTGGCATAAGCCTAGTTTGTAGCTCCGCTAGAGCGGAACCACGCCAGCGGTGCAAGCCTGCCTTGGCCGGTTCTTAGCTTCAGTGTCGGTGGTACAGTGCGCACGAGATGAGTGCCGAGGGCCTCGCACTCTGTGTTCGGTGACACCGTTTCCGAGTCTTAGGCATGCGTGCCTGCCCGCGTAGTTTGCCCTTAGGCCCCGCGCATTTACGCCGGTTGCGTAAGAGCATGCGGTGTGCGCGACACGCGTTAGTAGCCGGTTCGGAGAGCTCCCGGGCTAATGTTCGTGAGTACACCGTTCCTTCTTGTTTAGAGCCGGACTTCGGGTACTCTCCGATAGTCTAGATTTATAGCGAGGGTAAGAGACCCTTGAGGACACCCATTGGGATTGACTTTAGAGTTAATCAATTGGTCGAGGGAGAAAGACCCTCGAGGTGTCGGACATCTTGGGATCGGTTTTGAGATGATCAATTGGCCAAGGGAGAAAGACCCTTGGAGATGTCCCGGATTGGTTTGAGAGCCAATCATTAGGCCGGAAGTAGGAGACTTCCGTGGATTCCGGATTTGCCTTGTGAGCTCATTGAGCTAAGATCCGTGTTGATATTTGTGGCATGTGTACTAGGTCGCTAGATGATAGATTGCATCGTGTCGTACCCCGGTCGGGGTTCTTCTTGAGTATGTTTATACTCACCCTTATCGTGGTTTCTTCCACAGGGTAACTTGGGACAAAGACCGAGGTGGCTAGCGGAGAGAGCTGGGAGATCATGGATGCTTTCTGACACTCATCGTGTCTTATTTTACTGCTTTTGGATTTCACATGTAGTTGGACTTAGATCCGTAGGGAAAACTATGATTTGAACTATTTTATGTTTTTAAGTAGTAATCGATCGATCCAACGCTTTTAATTTGAATGGTTCGTTTTTGCCTAATGAATGTTTACTTTGTTTTGATTGTTTTCCGTTCATGTGTTTGAAAAGTTTTTAATCCGACCACTGGCTGGGTCCTTTTATGTTTTAAATTTGCATCTTGAGTAAAGACCTAGATTTAGTTCCATTTTCGGTTGGGTCTTTACTGATTTGGTATCGAGCACGTAGTCATAGATTCTGTAGACTAACCTGTTTGTAGGTTGTGTTCCCATGATCTCCAAAGACTCCAAGGCCGCCAGGTTTGTCTAAGTTCAATAAGCTAAGGGTTTTGTTTATGATACTATATGCGAGTACACATGTGTTATCTTTGTTGACAGAGAAAGTCCGAGCGTGGACTAACCTGTTGTGGTTTCCGTGTAGATCGCCAATATGCCGGTTACACGTAGTGGAGCAGTCCGTCTGAAACTGCAAATAGAGATGCTTTGCAGAGCCAGCAGGCCGAGGTATATCGAGCTCGTAGGCCGCCCGTGGCACCAGAGGTTAACTTGCCCAGAGAAGGGGCGGAGGCTGCTATGCCTCAAGGTGCAGCTCGGGAGGAGATATTTCGCTATGAGAGACATGATGATGGGCCTAATGGCCGAGCAGAGAGTCGAGACTCGGCGCAGCTAGCAGCAGCAGAGAGAGAGTCTAGGGCACAGATAGCCCGGTTGACACAGCTCATGCAGCGAGCACCCCAGCAGCTCCAGTAGCCGTAGCTCCGGTAGCTCAACCGGAGGGGCAGGGTCATCGGGACCGATCGGACTCACTTGATAGTGCAGAGGGAGCTGCTGAGTTCGGCAAGTGGTTGAAAGATTTCACCAAGTGGAAGCCAAGAGAATTTGATGCTTGAAGAACCCACTTGTGGCGATCGGTGGTTGGCAAGAATGGAGTACATCTTTAGAGTTATGGGATGCCCAGATGTACAGAGGCCGAGATGTGCGGCCCATGTTCTCTCGACACACCTGAGTGGTGGTGGGAGTCCACAGATAGGGCTAGACCACTGGGTCTTCTCCGACCACTGGGAGTTCTTTAGAACGAAGTTGAGAGCTAAGTATGTTAATGACGAGGCTCAGCGGGGAGATGGCAGAGGCCTTCTCAAATCAAACAGGATCGAGATAGTATTGCTGCCTATGAGAAGAAGTTCTCTGAGTTTAGCTATTTCGCACCGGAGCTCATTGCCACCGAGGAGCTCAAGACTAAGAAGTTCATTTGTGGGTGAGGAAGGAGGTTGCTCGGGATGTTCGAGCACTCGCTCCGAGAGTTATGATCGAGCGATGGAGTTGGCCACGATTTATAACCCGAAGTATCCGCCGGTCACGCGAGATCCTGCTGCGCCACTCGCTCGGTGATTCACTGCCCAGCAGTACTCGGGCGAGAAGAGGAAGTCTAGGACTTCTAGTGGTTTCCGCTCAATCGGTCAAGTGACTCGCCGGCAGGCGATCCGAGTGGTCGAGATCGGCGCCGACCTCGGTAGAGCCCAGGATCGCCAGCAGGGGGACCAGCAACCACTCATTGCAACAAGTGCGGAAAGGCACATTATGGTCTCAGTGGAGCATCGCCCGTGCTTGCTACGGATGTGGCAAGGAGGGCACTTGGCCGTTCTGCACTCGGGATTTAGCAAAGAGAGGACCGGCCCAGCCAGCGGGGCGAGTGTTTGCCACTACTCGCCAGGAGGCGGAGCGTCTCGATGATGCAGATTCTGGTGTACGCTGCTTGTCTTACAGCACTATGCATTTGTATTGTTTGATTCGGGTTCGACCCATTCCTTTGTTTCTGATGCATTCGTTAGACAAGCTTGTGTGGAGCTCGAACCTCTAGGGTTTGAGCTGTGTGTTGCCACTCCTTCGGGTGTGAGTATGTTAGCTAGCAGAGAGAGTTAAGCATGGCGGATCTGACGATATCGATGAGATTTTAGAGGCTACCCTCATAGTGCTGTCTATGAGCGGTTTCGATGTAATCCTTGGCATGGATTGGTTGGCAGAGAACCATGCTTTGATAGACTGCCGCCGGAAAGAAGTGGTGTTTAGGCCGCCTCTGAGGCCGAGCTTCAAGTTTCGCGGTGTCCAGGGCGGAACTTGCCCGCCTTTGATCTCAAAAAAGCGAAAAGCCATAGATTGTTGGCTCGAGGAGCTTGGGGCTTCTTGGCAAAGCTGTCGGAGAGATAGTAGTCTGCGTTGATTTGTTGACATGGTCCCTGTGGTGCAAGAGTTTGCGGATGTTTTCCCTGAAGAGTTGCCGGGTTTACCCAGGCGGGAGTTGGACTTCACCATTGAGTGGAGCCGTGGACTCTTCCCATTTCCAAAGCCCCGTATCGTATGGCGCCACGGTGAGTTGAGAGAACTCAAAGTGCGATTGCAAGAGATGCTTTGGATCGAGGTTTCATCCGTCCGAGTGTGTCCTCGTGGGGAGCACATCTGTTTGTTAAGAAGAAGGATGGATCCATGCGCTTGTGTATAGACTATAGAGAATCCGAATAAAGTCACGGTGAAGAATAAGTATCCCCGCCGCGTATAGATGATCTGTTTGATCAGCTTCAGGAGCCTCGGTGTTTTCTAAGATTGATTTGAGGTCGTGGTACCATCACCGAGGATTCGAGATGCGTAAATCCGAAGACCGCGTTCGGATCGAGGTATGGTCATTATGAGTTCGTGGTCATGTCTTTCGGACTCACGAACGCCCCGCAGCGTTTATGGACATGATGGGCCAGAGTGTTCAAGGCATTCTTGGATAACCGTTATCGTATTCATAGACGACATTTTGATTTATTCCAGGACAAAGGAGGACCATGCTTCGCATTTGAGGCAAGTTTTGACAACGATTGCGTGAGAACCCGTTGTTCGCAAAGTTCTCTAAGTGTGAATTTTGGCTAGAGAGAGTAGCCTTCCTTGGACATATCGTGTCGGCGGATGGTATAGCGGTGGACCCCGCAAAGATAGAGGCGATAAGCTCATGGGCCAGACCGACGACGGTCGCGAGAGATCGCAGCTTTTTGGGTCCGCGAGTTATTACCGGCGTTTCGTGAAAGACTTTTCCGCTAAGGCAAAGCCCCTAACCCGTCGACCAAGAAGGGTGTTGACTTTATTTGGGATGCTAGATGTGAGGAAAGTTTTGCCCGGCTTAAGCTCACACTTGACGACAAGACTGTGTGTTGGCGATTCGGAAGGAACAGGAGGTTTCGTAGTTTATAGTGATGCTTCCAAGTATGGTTTAGGTGTGTGTTGATGCGGCATGGGAAGGTGATAGCTTATGCTTCCGGCGATTGAAGCCTTATGAGAAGAACTATCCAACTCATGATATGGAATTGGCTGCGATTGTTTTTGCTCTAAAGATTTGGAGGCACTACTTATATGGTGAGAGGATTCAGTTGTTCACGGACCACCGAGCCTCAAATATTTCTTCACTCGAAGGAGTTGAACATGAGGCGAGAGAAGGTGGCTCGAGTTAGTAAAGGACTACGATGTGAGATTTTGTATCATCCCGAAAAGCCAATGTTGTGGCTGATCGCGCGTGAGTAGGAAGACGTCGCATTCAGCAGCTTTGCCGAGCTCCCAAGTTGAATTGCGGAAAGAGTTTGAGCGAACCGGTATTGCGATCTTGTTGGGAGAGGTTACCGCCAGGGTAGCCCAACTATCGATTCACCCGTCGCTTAAGCGAGAGGATCATCGACAATCACCGAGTGATCCCAAGTTGAGGAGATTGCTCGAGAGGGTTAAGGCTGATGGTGATTTCGACTTTATTGTGGCACCGACGCGAAGGCTTGAGGTACTGAGAGTCGATTGTGCGTCCCTGATGACGCAGAGATTCGAGCGAGTTGCTCGCCGAGGCACATAGTTCCCCATTCACTTGGCACCCGGAGAGTACCAAGATGTACCAAGATCTCAAGCGGGCGTTACGGTGGATGGGCATGAAGCGAGATATAGCGGAGTTTGTTAGCGGTGTCTCATTTGTCAACAAGTGAAGGCCCCTGACGAGAAACTGCGCAGGTTTATTGCGGTGAGTTAAGTGTTCCACAATGGAAGTGGGATGAGATTTCGATGGATTTTATCTCTGGTTGCCGAGGACACCGAGAGGGTTCACTCGGATCTGGGTAGTAGTGGACCGGTGACCAAGAGTGCACACTTTATTCCCGGGAAGATTAGTTATACCGTGGAACAGTGGGCCGCGATTGTTCCTTGAGCAGATTGTGCGGTACCACGGGGTACCCGCAAAGATAGTATCGACGGGATTCTCGGTTCACATCTCGCTTCGGAGCGCTCCGAAGGGTCCGGGAAGCGAGTGCGCCAAGATCGCCTTCCACCCTCAAACCGATGGTCGATGAGAGGGTGAATCAGATTCTGGAAGACATGTTGAGAGCCTTGTGTCTTGGACTTCCTGTGCGGTTGGGACCGATGACATGTGATTTGATGGAGTTCGCTTACCAACAACGGCTATCAGGCGACTATTCGAGATGGCCCCATTCGAGGCATTGTATGGTAAGCGCCGCAGCGATCCCCAAAGTGTTCGGGAGGAGGTTGGGGATAGGCGTGTCTGGGACCCGAGTTACTTCAGATGACGAACGACGCAGTGCAGAAGATAAGGGCTCGCATGTTGACAGCACAAAGTAGGCAGAAAAGTTACGCCGATGTGAGGCGTAGAGACTTGGAATTTGAGGTGGGTCAACATGTTTTCCTGAAAGTAGCACCTATGCGTGGGGTGTTAAGGTTTGGAAAGCGAGGCAAGCTGAGCCCCAGGTTTGTAGGGCCTTTTGAGATCCTTGAGCGGATCGGAGCAGTGGCCTATCGGTTAGCTTTACCCCCGTCCTTGTCAGCGGTGCATAATGTGTTCCACGTTTCGATGTTGAGAAAGTACGTGGCGGATCCGTCGCATGTGCTAGAGCATGAGCCCTTAGAGTTGAGTAAAGATTTATCCTTCGAGGAGAAGCCCGTGCAAATTTTGGCTTATGAGCGCAAGGTATTGCGCAACCGAGAGATAAGTTTAGTAAAGGTTCTTTGGAGGCATCGGAGGGCGGGAAGGCGACGTGGGAGCTAGAGGACGAGATGAGGACTCATTACCCGGAGTTGTTCCAGTCTTAGGACTTTCGGGGACGAAAGTCTTTTAAGGGGGGAGTATTGTAACGGCCCTGTTTTCCTTCCCGGTTAATAGCAAAATTAATTGGGAATTAATTGGATCTTTTGGGATTTGAGCCTTGCCCTAAATGGTGAATGTGGAGTTTTAAGAAAAGAGTCTTAATTAAAAGAAAAAGAAAAGAATTTCTTTGGCGGGACCCGCAAGAGAAAAGCCTTGGGAAAGGAATTTAGGTCTCCTACCCTATTTAAAAATAAGGAAAAGAAGGAAAATCAAGAAACTCCTAATTTTTCCCCTCCTAGCCGCCTCTCTCTCTCTCTCTCTCTCTCTCTCTCTCTCTCCTAAAACCCTAGCCGAGCAAAATTTCTAGCCACACCATCGAGCCACCCCGAGCCACCCAGCCCTAGCCGCACGCACCACCACTGCCCTCGCAGCCCGCCTGCACGCCGGCCTGCACCGCACTGACCACGAACCGCCCGACCCCACCTTCGCCGCGAGCGCGCACGCTCGCGAACCAGCAATTTCCCACCGCACCCCATCGCCGCCGGCGTCGCCGTGGCGCCAGCAGACTGCCGGCGTCGCTCGTGGTCGCATGCAGCCACGCAACGCAGCCAGACGCGCCGCGCGCCGCAGCGCCCGCCGCTCAGCGCGACCCCTGCCACGCGCCCACTCCAGCGCGACCCTCGCCGCGCGCCAGCCAATGAGCCGCTTCGCTCGCGCGTCGCCTTTGCAGCCACACACCCGCGCATACTGCCTGCGCGTCCGCCCGACGTGCCACGCCCAGCGCCAGCGCCCAGCGCCCAGCGCCAGCGCCAGCGCCCCAGCCAGCACCAGCCCGCGCCAAGCCACCCTCCGTCTTTGCGAGGCCCGTGTCTTCTCGGTGGTAATTCCCGAACCAATCCCTTTGTGTTTTCTAAGCTTCGGCTCTTTGTATGTATTTACTTAGGATGCTTTATTTATGCCTAGGTTGCTCGAGTTCGTATTAAGCTCGAGGGTCTTTTTGGTTGTGATAGCTATTCTCCACTTGTTTCCGTAAGGACTTCCTACCGTGGTTGTGTGGACCCCGCTATGCTTTCTTAATTGTGCCTTGTATGCTTGTTTACCTTTATGAGCATGTTAGTGGATAGGATAGCTAGTGATTGAATTCTTGCTAGCATGTTTTGCCTTTTTGTACATGTTAGTGCCATGCTAGGTTTGTTCTTCCAAGCATGCTTGAGATTCCCGCTTTAAGCTCGTAGTATCATGCTAGGCTATGTATGACAGATGTCTTTGTGGATGTTAGCCAGAATCACGTACTTGGTAGTATTAGCTAGTATAATAGGGTTTGTCATCATCCAGAGGCTGAGAGCGGACATAACGTACCTTGTCCCCACCGGTCGGGAGTAGAGCGAAGCATAACGTACCTTGCTTCCCCGGCGGCCCGGTGAGGATTAGCTACCTCATTGGCATAAGCCTAGTTTGTAGCTGCTAGAGCGGAACCACCGCCAGCGGTGCAAGCTGCCTTGGCGGTTCTTAGCTTCAGTCGGTGGTACAGTGCCGCATGATGAGTCTTGAGGGCCTCGCACTCTGCGTGTTCGGTGACACCGTTTCCGAGTCTTAGGCATGCGTACTGGCCCGCGTAGTTTGCCCTTAGGCCCCGCATTTACGCCGGTTGCGAGAAGAGCATGCGGTGTCTTGCACCACACGCGTTAGTAGCCGGTTCGGAGAGCTCCCCGGGCTAATGTTCGTGAGTACACCAGTTCCTTCTTGTTTAGAGCCGGACTTGGGGTACTCTCCGATAGTCTAGATTTATAGCGAGGGTAAGAGACCCTTGAGGACACCCATTGGGATTGACTTTAGAGTTAATCAATTGGTCGAGGAGAAAGACCCTCGAGGGTGTCGGACATCTTGGGATCGGTTTTGAGATGATCAATTGGCCAAGGGAGAAAGACCCTTGGAGATGTCCCGGGATTGGTTTGAGAGCCAATCATTAGGCCTAAGTAGGAGACTTCCGTGGATTCCGGATTTGCCTTGTGAGCTCATTGAGCTAAGATCCGTGTTGATATTTGTGGCATGTGTACTAGGGCTGCTAGATGATAGATTGCATCGTATCGTACTACCCAGGTCGGGGGTTCTTCTTGAGTATGTTTATACTCACCCTTATCGTGGTTTCTTCCACGGGTAACTTGGGACAACACCGAGGTGGCTAGCGGAGAGAGGCCGGGAGATCATGGATCTTCTTGACACTCTGCCGTGTCTTATTTTACTTGTTTTGGATTTGACATGTAGTTGGACTTAGATCCGTAGGGAAAACTATGATTTGAACTATTTTATGTTTTTAAGTAAAGTATCTTGATCGATCCATCGCTTTAATTTGAATGGTTCGTTTTGCCTAATGAATGTTTACTTTGTTTTGATTGTTTTCCCGTTCATGTGTTTGAAAAGTTTTTAATCCGACCCTGGCTGGGTCCTTTTATGTTTTAAATTTGCATGCTGAGTAAAGACCTAGATTTAGTTCCATTTTCGGGTTGGGTCTTTACAGGTATTTCCGGACTAAGACCCTGAGTTGGCATCCGAGGTCCAAGTGTGGACTTAGCTATGTGCTCCGCTCTGTGTTTGTACTCATAGCTTGCATACATTCTTCTAGATGATCATGTATATCGTATTGTACCCCGGTTGGGGATTCTTACTGGGTAATTCGTTACTCACCCTTATTCGTGGTTTTCCACGAGAAATCAAGGCGGGAGACAGGATGGTGAAGGAGGAGCTGTGATCATGGAATCCTCTTGTCATCTCTCGACTATTTTATTTTATCATGACTCTTGACTTTTGTTATTTCCCCCGAATGCATGTAGACGGGCACAGAGCCCCGTGGATGTTTTCTTACGTTTTATGGATTCCAGCATATTTGCACTTGTGGATTGTTTTAATGGTTTAAATAAATCTCGAATCGTGAGTATGCTTTTAGAAATGTATGTTTTGGTTGTTGAATGTTTCTGCTTTTACTTGGAATCAAAAATGTGTTTTTCATAATGTCTTCTATTTTCAATACATGCATTGGGGTAAAGGCCATTTAGAGCCCCTTTTGGGTCCAGGTCTTTCAGAGTTATCTGTTGCAACTCCTTCGGAGTTAGTATGTTAGCTAGAGATAAGATTAAGGATGGCCGGATCGAGATATCCGGAGAGTTTCTTGTGGCTACGCTCATAGTTACGCCTATGAGCGGTTTTGATGTGATTCTTGGTATGGAGTGGTTAGTCGCTAACCACGCGTTGATTGATCGCCACCGGAAAGAAGTAGTGTTCAGCCGCCAGTCGTCCAGCTTTAAGTTTCGTGGAGTCGGGGGGTGGAGTTTTCCCGCCCGATGGTGTCACCGTGAAAGCTCGTCGTTTGCTAGCTCATGGAGCTTGGGGTTACTGGCCAAGTTATGCAGTGGAGAGCCGTCCCTTCTTGATGTTGATCAGTGCCGGTCGTGCGAGGAGTTCGCGGATGTGTTTCTGAGGAGAGTTCTGGGTTGCCCCGAAGAGAGAGGTTGACTTCACTATTGAGCTCGAGCCGTGGACCCTCCTATCTCGAAGGCTCCGTGACGCATGGCGCCAGGTGAGCTAAAGGAATCAAGATTCGATTGCGGGAGATGCTTGATCGAGGGTTCATCCGTCCGAGTGTGTCCCCGTGGGAGCACCGATTCTGTTGTGAAAAAGAAGGATGGTTCTATGCGCTTATGTATTGATTATCGCGAGCTTAATAAGGTGACAGATGAAGAATAAGTATCCGTTGCCCGTATTGACGATTTGTTCGATCGGCTTGAGGAGCTTCCGTGTTCTCCAAGATAGATCTCGAGATCCGGTTACCATCGATTCTTGCGGATCGTGATGCCGACATTCCTAAGACAGCTTTCAGGTCTAGATATGGTCACTATGAGTTTGTGGTCATGTCATTTGGATTGACTAATGCCCCAGCCGCGTTTATGGACATGATGGACAGGGTATTCAAATCTTTTTTGGACAGCTTCGTCATCGTGTTCATTGACGATATTCTGATTTATTCGAGGTCTAAGGAGGACCATGCAGAGCATTTGAGACGAGTATTGGCAGCTTTGAGGGAAAACCAGCTTTATGCGAAGTTTTCCAAGTGTGAGTTTTGGTTGAACCAGGTGGCCTTCCTTGGTCATGTGGTCTCAAAAGATGGTATAGCCGTGGACCCCGCGAAGATTGAGGCCGTGAGTTCATGGGCCAAGCCGACATCGATTCTTGCCGAGATTCGCAGCCTTCGGGTTTGGCGGGTACTACCGTCGGTTCGTTAAGACTTTTCATGCGGTAGCCTCGCCCCTTACTCGTCTGACGAGGAAGGGTGTCGAGTTTGTTTGGGACAGTAGGTGTGATGAGAGCTTTGCTAGGCTCAAGCGCAGTTTGACTTCAGCACCAGTGTTGGCAGTTCCGGAAGGGACAGGTGGTTTCGTGGTCTATAGTGATGCTTCCAAGTTTGGTTTAGGCTGTGTGTTGATGCAGCACGGGAAGGTCATTGCCTATGCTTCCCGTCAGCTGAAGCCGTATGAGCAGAACTACCCGACTCACGATATGGAGTTGGCGGCAGTGGTGTTTGCACCAAGATCTGGAGGCATTACCCGTATGGTGAGCGGATTCGGATGTTTACCGATCACCGAGCCTCAAGTATCTGTTTACTCGTAAGGAGTTGAATATGAGGCGGAGGAGATGGTTAGAGTTGGTAAAGGATTATGATCTGCGAGATTTTGTACCATCCGGTAAAGCCAATGTAGTGGCTGATGCTTTGAGTAGAAAGACGTCGCACTCGCGCGGCGTTGTTGATTTCCCAGCCAGTTGCGGAAAGAGTTCGAGCGGGCGAGGTTGCGATGTTGTTGGGAGAGGTTACCGCCAGGGTAGCTCGATTGACGGTGCGGCCGTCGATTAGAACAGCGGATTATAGACAGCCAGGTTGGGTGACCCGCGCACTTAAGAGATTGGTTGACAGAGTTAGTCTTGACGGAGACTTTGACTTCGTATATTCACGAGATGATGGGTTGACTTATAGAGGCCGTTGTGTGTTCCGGACATTGCGAGATTGCGAGCAGAGTTGCTTTGAAGCCCACAGTTCCCCATTTGCTTGGCACCCGGGGTACCAAGATGTATCAGAGACCTTAGCGGACCTTACGGTGGATGGGAATGAAGAGAGATGTGGCGAGTTTGTCACCCAGGTGTCTCACTTGTCAGCAAGTGAAGGCACCCATGATGCCCATCGGGGACTTACACACCTAGGATGCCCATCAGGGTCTTACACCTCCAACTCAGTGATGCCCATCGGGGACTTACACACCTAGGATGCCCATCAGGGTCTTACACCTCCAACTCGGTGATGCCCATCGAGGACTTACACACCTAGGATGCCCATCGGTCTCACACCTCCAACTCGGTGATGCCCATCGAGGACTTACACATCTAGGATGCCCATCGGTCTCACACCTACAACTCGGTGATGCCCATCGAGACTTACACACCTAGGATGCCCATCGGGTCTTACACCTCCAACTCGGTGATGCCCATCGAGGACTTACACACCTATGATGCCCATCGGTCTTACACCTCCAACTCGGTGATGCCCATCGAGGACTTACACACCTAGGATGCCCATCGTGGTCTTACACCTCCAACTCGGTGATGCCCATCGAGGACTTACACACCTAAGATTCCCATCGGTCTTACACCTCCAACTCGGTGATGCCCATCGAGGACTTACACACCTAGGATGCCCATCGGTCTTACACCTCCGGATGTCCATCGGGTCTTACCTTGAGCGGGACCTAAACTAGTTACCCCTTGATCTTCTACACTATACATCACCCGCCTATGCACGGCACGGAACTAACGAGGATAAAATAGAACAAGGTATGCCAAGATAATTAAACCCCTTGCATGGAACTAACGAGAATATATCGGGGACACAAGAGCAACACGATATGGAAGCAAGAAAAACGTGTAACCTACCCACTGGAAATTTCATACAATCACAAGACATGGCATGCTGGAAGAACAAACCTAGCATGGCACTAACATGAACAACAAGCAACATGCTAGCAAGATTTCAAACACAAGCTGTTCAATAGCTAACATACTCATAACAACAACCAACCATACAAGGCACAATCATGATAGCATCGCAGGGTCCACACAACCACGGTAAGAAATCCTTACCTGGAAACAAGCAGAAAATAACTACCATAAGCCAACCAAGCGATCAACTTAGGGTCTAAAAGAGTGGAGGCTCGGGAATTACCAACCGAGAAGGCACTAGGTCTCGGCCCAACTTTCTTGGCAAAAATCGAGCTCTCGCGGCAGCGGGGCGACGAGTTGGGCGCGAGGCGCGAGCAAATCTGGCCTTCTTTGGCGTCTTGGCGTCTGTGGCCAGGCGCGGGCAGGACGCAGACGCGACGAGCGGCCGGGCGCGCGCAGAGAGACGGCGCGCGAGGACGGCACGGCGACACGGATCGTCTGAGCGCGATCGCGGGTCTTCTTGGGCGTCTGGTGCTTATTGGTGGCGGCGACACGAGCAGGTATCTTTGGGCGTTTGGGTTTGCTCGTGGTGTCACGGCAGAGCATAGCTGCTGCTGCTGCTGCTGGTGGCTCGGTGCGGCTCGGTTGGGTTTCTTGGTGAGGCCGGCAAGGAGAGAGAGAGAGAGAGAGGGAGAAGGGGAAAGAATAAGGGTTTTTCTCTTTTCTTTTCCTTTTTCCTAAATTAAATAGGCTTTGGGTGGTCCAAAATCCCTTCCCAAGGCTTTCTTCCTTCGAGTCCTAGCTGACGCATTCTTTTCCATTTAAAAAAACCCATTTAAATCAAGCCTCCTAATAACCGTTAGGTCAAGGGTTCAATTCCCAAAGGAAGCACTCTAATTAACAATAATTTTGTTAATTACCAAATCACCTCCAAACTTCCAACCAACTAGCCCGAACTTCTTGGGTCCTGCAACCAACAACAATCAAGCCTCGACAAGGGCAGGAGTGACCCCGAAGTCTTGAAAATCCACAAAACCCTTACCGGGGGCAAAAAGACCAAAATACCCCTAAGGGTTAAAATAGCTCTAACGGCCCATCCGAACATCCGAATAATGAACCGGAAACACCTGGGAAACCGAAATAGAAAACTGGGCCGTTACAATCTTGAACCTTAGCAGATTGTTTGGTTGCCCAGAGAGTGGCTGCAGAGTTAGTAGCCTTCGAGGAGGATGTAGAGACACCCTTGTTCCCTTGCAAATTGTTGTTGTTTGCAGCCAGTAAGTCGGAACCCTGTGGTTAAGGGTGACCCGAGCAGTGTACCCATCGGACTTGATCCGTTGGTGGTTTCCCCAATTGTCTGGTAGAGTTGAGCACTCTTCTTATGGTGAGCTCCTAGAGTGGAGCTAGCTGCTGCATGTTGAGAGAGCCGGTCAGAGTTTTGTTGAGCATCAAGTGGAGATGCAAGAGTAGGCAGTGAGACTTCAGTTAGATGAGATGCCATAGACAGGGTTGTTTGAGTTTTGAGCTCTTGTATGCCTAACCAGAGTTTTTTGTCACTTGGGGTTGTGACCTTGCTGGGCCTATTTGTAGTAAGTTGTAGAATGTGGTGGTTGTGGCACTTGAGGTGGGTTGGTTGGTGTGCCATTTGGGCACTAAGTCTAGTTCATTCCTGAGTTTGGCACGAGTAGAACAGATGGTTCTATAGTTCGTCCGGAGTTCAGCACACTTCTTTAGCCTTTGGATCCGTTTATGGCAGTCGCACCTGTTTAGTTCGTGCAAGAGGGCTAGATCAGTGGTAGTAGAAGGACTACAAGCGAAAGGATGTTCGTGAGGAGCCGGAGCCTCTTCCCAGTGTTACCGAGGTAAGAGTGCGTCAGCAGGTTGAAGGTTGAAAAGTGTTAGCGCGTGTGAGTCTCACGCTAGTGCTAAAGCCAAGAGATCTATGTGGCTGGTAGTGCGGTCAACTACCTTTGAGTGCCTAAATCTGAAGAGAGTTGAGCATCGTAGATGTGAGTTTGGTCCAGCAGAAGGGCCATGAGTTGGATGTTTATGAGATGAGTTGGAGGCCTTATGAGATGAGTGGGATGTCTTATGCGTAAAGCACACTTGGTAGAGACGTTGGTATGAGGTAAGTTCGGTTTGGCATTGTTATGCTTTAGTAGAGCAAGGTGGCCACAACTTCGAGTATCGGGTGGAGATGGAACTTTTGGTGTTCCTTTGGTTGATTGTATCCCCACCGGAAGTTAGTTGTTGCCTTTTAGAAAGCGCCTGTTAGTCCTGGATCTCTAAAGGAAGGTTGAGAGTTGTGCAACCAAGTGTACCTTTTGTGTAGTTCGTTCTGGTGGCGAGAGTTTCGGAACCATGTAGGGTTTGCATTGGAGAACTGGTGCTCAGTTCTTGGAGAAGTTGGACTCCAGGTGGAGGTCGAAAGGCCTTAGTTGAGGTTGTAAGGATACCGTGCTCGTGGTCGGGTTGTTGCTTATGCAAGTTTTGTTAGGTTGGACCTAAGCTTGGTTGGTGGAACCTCTTGTTGTTCATGGTTGGAGTTCAGATGGTACTGAACAAATGGTGGTTGTAGCGAAGCCACGTAGTTCCTGACCGTAGTTGCTAAGAGTGTTGCTCTGAATCCTTATCCTGGGTGGATGTAACGGCCCAGTTTTCTATTCTGGTTTTCGAGGTGCTTGGGGTCAGATTCAGTTGTTCGGTTGGGCCGTTAGAGCTATTTTAACCCTTAGGGGTATTTTGGTCTTTTGGCTCCCCGGGCAGGATTTGTGGAGGCTTGTTTGTTGGTGGCTGCGAGTCCCGAGATGTTTGGGCTATTCGTTTGGAAGCTCGGTTGTGATTTTGGGTTTTTGCAAAATCATGGTTGTTTGGGTGCATCCTTTGGGATTCGAGCCTGGGCCCTTAGTGTTAATTTGGGAGTTGGATTTAAGTGAGTTTTATTTATGGGAAAAAGATTGCTTCAGTCGGGTCTCGAAAGAGGAAGCCGAGAAATGGGATTTTAAGGTTTTAAAATGGATAAGGTTGGAAAATTGGATAAGGATAAAAAAAAAGAAAAAATCCCATTTTCCCTTTTTATTTTTAAAATCCCATTTTTTTTTCTAAATCCCCATTTTTCCCTTTTCTCTCTCTCTCTCTCTCTCTCTCTCTCCCCTAGCCCGAGCCATTTGACCCGAGCCCCTACTCTTAACAACTCGCCTAGCCCAGCCTGGGCCTTGCCGAGCCACCCCGTGCCAGCGTCACCCAGGCCCCGCGTCGCCAGGTGCGCCTTTATCTTGGCCGAGCCGCGACAGAGGCCGCGTCGCCAGATCGAGCGCCCAGAGCTCGCTCGCGTGCCAAGCCGTGGCGCTCAGAAGCGCGTCAAGTCGCTCGCACCCGCGCGCCTTCTCCTTGCCCAAGCTAGAGCCCGCGCGCAGCTTCGCGCCCCAGTGAGCCCGTGCGCCTGCGCCCAGCGCCCAGCCTGCCCTGCTGTGTGGTTGGCCGAGCCTTGTGGTTTCTCGGATGGTATTTCCCGAGTCTTTTCTTCGTTGGGTCCTGATTTGTTGGCTGCTGATTATTGATTTAATTAGGGCATTTTATTTGAATGTTTAGGCTGTTTGGGTTCGAGTAGAGGCTCGAGGGTCGCTTGTTGATTTGAAATTATTTTCTGCTTGTTCCAGGTAAGGATTTCTTACCATGGTTGTGTGGACCCTGCGATATTATCATGATGTGCCTTGTATGCTTGTTTACTGTTATGAGCATGATAGTAATACGGCAGCTATGTTTGATCTCTTGCTAGAATTTTTACCTGATTGTACATGTTAGTGCCATGCTAGGTTTGTTCTTCTAGCATGCTTATGATTCCTGCTTTAAGTTCGTAGAATCATGCTAGGTAAGCGTGTTTGATGTCGGTTATTGTTTGCTAGCCAGGAATCATTCTACTCTGTACTCTTAGATAGAGTTGTAGGGTTTGTCATCATCCATAGTGTAACGGCCCCGTTTTCCTTCCCGGTTAATAGCAAAATTAATTGGGAATTAATTGGATCCTTTGGGATTTGAACACTTGCCCTAGATGGTGGAATTGGAGTTTTAAATAAGAATTTGATCTAAAAAGAGAAAAGAATTTCTTTAGCCGGGACCCGCAAGAGAAAAATCCTTGGGAAGGGAATTTTAGGTTTCCTAACCCTATTTAAAATAAGGAAGAGAAGGAAAAATCAAGAAACCCCTATTTTTTCCCCTTGTTGGCCGTCTCTCTCTCTCTCCCTCTCTCTCTCTCTCTCTCTCTCTCTCTCTCTCTCTCTCTCCTAAAACCCTAGCCGAGCAGCCCTAGCCACACCATCGAACCACCCACCGAGCCACCCACCGCCGCACCGTCCATCGCACCACCACCGCCCGCGACAGCCCTGCGCGCGCACGAGACCACCACACCCCCGAGCCACCCGCACGAGCCGCCCGACCTACGCTTCGCCCGCCCCACCGCGACGCTGCCGACCAGAAGCCCCACCGTCGCACACCCATCACTACCGCGCGCTCGCTCGCTGACGCGCGCCCGCCGTCGCTGCGGCTCATCACGCCCAGCCCATTGAGACGTTCGCCCGCGCGCCAACCTGGCGGAGCCCGCTTCGCTCGCGCGTCGCCCCGCGGCGAGCAGCGTTGCCGTGCGCCGCACTGCCACACGATCGCTGCTCGTTACAAGCCGCCCAGCGCCAGCGCTGCCTCCGCCAGCGCCAGCGTCCTTTCGCGCCTTGCCGCGCGCCGAGCCAGCGCCCGGCTCCTGCCCGCACCGGCGGCGCCCGACTGCCCGCTCTGCTGCCGAGCTCGTGTCCTCTCGGTTGGTAATTCTCGAGCCTTTTCCCTTTCGTTTTTTTAAGCTGCTGGCTGCTGTATATTTACTTAGGATGCTTTACTTATGCCTAGGTTGCTCGAGTTCGTATTAAGCTCGAGGGTCTTTTTGGTTGTAATAGCCATTCTCCACTTGTTTCCAGGTAAGGATTCCTTACCGTGGTTGTGTGGACCCTGCGATGCTTTCTTGAATGTGCCTTATATGCATGTTTACTTTTATGGACATGATTAGTGGATAGGACAGCTTGTGATTGCATTCCTGCTAGCATGTTTGCTTGTTTGTACATGTTAGTGCCATGCTAGGATTGTTCTTCCAGCATGCTTGAGATTCTGCTTTAAGTTCGTAGTATCATGCTAGGTTATGTATGATTGATGATGATTATGTATGTTTAGCCAGAATCGTTTACTCTATACTCTAGCTAGTGTGTTAGGTCATCATCATCTAGAGGTGAGAGCGGACATAACGCACCTTGTCCCCACCGGTCGGGAGTAGAGCGAAGCATAACGTACATTGCTTCCCCAGCGGTGATGTGGATGTAGCTACCACATCGGCATAAGCCTAGTTTGTAGCTGCTAGAGCGGAACCACGCCAACGGTGCAAGCTGCCTTGGCGGTTCTTAGCTTCCAGTCGGTGAAATACAGTTTGCCGCAGATGAGTGCCGAGGGCCTCGCACTCACTCGTGTTCGGTGACACCGTTTCCGAGTCTTAGGCATGCGTGCTTGGCCCGCGTGGTTTGCCCTTAGGCCCCGCATTTACGCCGGTTGCGCGAAGAGAGCATGCGGTGTGCGCGCCAAGCACGCTTTAGTCGCCGGTTGGAGAGCTCCCGGGCTAATGTTCGTGAGTACACGAGTTCCTTCTGTTTAGAGCCGGACTTGGTACTCTCCGATAGTCCGGTTATAAGCGAGGTAAAAGGCCCTTGAGGACACCCATTGGGATTGGCTTTTGAGTGATCATATGGTCGAGGGAGAAAGACCCTCGAGGGTGTCGGACATCTTTGGGATCGGTTTTGACTGATCAATTGGCGAGGAGAAAGACCCTCGGAGATGTCCCGGGATTGGTTATGAGAGCCAATCATTAGGCGGAAGTAGGAGACTTCCGAGGATTCAGATTCTGCCTTGTAAGCTCGTTGAGCTATGATCCATGTTGGTGCTTCGCTTGCATGTATACTAGGGTGCTAGATGATTGAAGTATCGTATTGTACCCCGTTGAGATTCTTCTGAGTATGTTTATACTCACCCTTATTTCTGTGGTTTTCCACCAGAGTAACTTGGGACAAGACAGGGACGGCTAGCGGAGGGAGCTGATTGATCTTGGGAGCCGCCGTCACTCTGTCTTTATTGTTTGCATATTTGTTCAGCATGTAGATGGACAGGAGTCCTAGGGGAAACATTATTAAAAGTTGTTTGAACTGTTTTGAATGTTTTATATATATCTTGGCGAGCTTATTTTACTTCGTTGGTTTTCTTAAACAAAGTTGTTGATTATGTTTTAAGCATTCCCGTTATAAATGTTTTGAAAGGTTTTAAATATGAGCACTAAACCGCTTCGGTGAAATATTTAACTTGCATCTTGAGTGAGATCCTAGGTTTAGGACCGTATTATGGGTTGGGTTCTTACAGTTGGTATCGAGCACGCAGTCATAGATTCTCAGACTAACTAACTTTTTGCGAGTTGTTGCCCCATGATCATCGAGTACTCATGGCCGTCAGGTTTGTGCGAGTTCATTAAGCTAAGGGTTTTATTTTACAATCTTCATCTAGTATACATGTGTTACCCTTGTTTGGCGGTGAGAGCCCAGCGTGGGCTAGGTTTTATGCTTTGTGCGGATCGCTAGTGTGTCGATCACACCCGGAGGAGGTAGAGCTTAGACTCCGTAGGCCATTTGTGGCCCGGTTGTGGATCTCCCCTAGTGAGAGGGTGGAGGTGCTCGTGCGGTCGCTAGTGCGTGGATCGCACTCACGAGGAGCGAGGCGCTTGGCATGTCCGACCGAGGAGTTGGACCGTTTGTATGGATGTTGAGGCCGCGTCCGGGTTGTTTAGCCGCTGGCGGAGTTGGCCCCGGCGATTGAGTTGCCTAGAGGAGGGGTAGAGGCTAGCACGCCTCAGTGAGACTCCTTGAGCGAGTGTGCTCCGACCATGAGGAGTTGATGGCGTGTCTTTTAGCTAACGAGAGCGGAGACCCGGTAGCGATTTGTAGCGCGTAGTGAGAGTCTTGGGCATAGATAGCCCAGTGGTAGAGTTTATTTAGGAGACACCCCTCCTTGTAGTTCGGTAGCCGGAGGTTCCGGGAGGGCTTGATCGGCAGAGTTTATCTTGATAAGATAGTTGGCGTTGATCGAGCCGCCGAGTTTGGCAAGTGGAAGCCTGTAGAGCTGGATGTTTTTGAGACCTACTGCTAGCAGCAAGGTGGTTGGCCAGGATCGAGTTTATCATCCAAGTGTTGTGATGACACAGTGTTTAGAGGCCGATGACCGGATGTTTAGAGGTCGAGCGCGCTGTTCTCAGGTGTTGTTTGATCACGGCGGTGTGGTGGTGGAAGTCCTGTGAGAGGCGGACCAGCGAGTCTCCACCACCACCGGTCGATTGGCAAGCTGCCAAGTTAGTAGCTTTTGAGGAAGATGTAGAGACATCTTGTCCTCCTGCAAGCCTACAGTCGTTTTGCAGCCAGTTCTTTTAGTACCCTCGTAGCCAGGGGGTAGTGTGGAGTTTGCTTGTCAGGACTTAATCCGTCAGTGGTTTTCACTGGCTATTAGAGAGAAGCACCTTCATTAGCATGTTCGGTGTGGAGCTAGGTGCTGCCACCCGAGGTTGGCTTTGAGTATTCGTTGAGCATCGAGTGGGATGCGGGGAGTGGGCCTTGGCTTGTGCATTAGGCGTGATGTCAAAGAGTAGTCTACTCGATTCTTGAGACTCTTGTGTTGAGTGCCATTGCCTGTCACAGAGTGTGACCTTCCCTACCCTCGAGTGGCTTAAAGCCCGTAAAGGGATGTTTGTGTTGTAAAGGAAGTAGTGCTGTTGGCACCAAGCTTTGAGAGGAGGCCTAGATTCGGGCCAGTTGGCATTTTGTGCGCGGTGGTTCCAGGACCCTTGGAGTTTAGCATCCCCACTAGTCTTGTACCCATTCATGAGATTTCACCTATTTGGGTTGCATAAGAGATCTAGCTCGGTGGTAGCTAGAGAACTACAAGTTTGAAGTCGTTCGAGGATAAGTAGGAGCCTTTCGAGGTCACCGAGAGTTGGGTACAAAGGATCTTTGTTGGTTGTTAAGGGCTAGCGCGTCCGATATCTCGCGCTTTGTGTTGTGGGCTTGTGAGCCAGTTGGATGGTAGTGTGATTCGATCACCTAATATGAGTAGGGTTGGCATCGATGATGCGTGGTTGATCCAACTGTTAGAGCCATGAGTTGGATGGTTGATCGAGCACGTTTAGTGGACCATCGATAGGAGGTAAGTTAGCTTGGTGTGGCTATGCTCTTGTAAGAGTGAGTCGACCAATGTGGCATTCCGTGGTGAGTTGACCACGAGTGGGTTGAACTCTTGTTGCTCCTTTGCTAGAAGTGGCTCTATTGGGAGGCAAAAGTTGCCTTGTGTGAGAATACTTGTTGGTTTGGATCTTAAGGAACCAAGTTGGGTAGCCTGCGCCAATGTACTTTTGTGTAGCTCGTTAAAGTGGTGTATTTTCAAGAACCACGAGGGTTTCGGGTTGTGAAACCAGTGCTCGATTCTGAGGAGTTAGGACTTTAGTTCTTGGCAAGTGCCCTAACTTGGGTTGAGAGGTTCTGAGTGCGCGTGGCGGGTTGTTGCGTAGGAAAGTTATGCTAGTTGGCCCTTGACACAGGTAGAGGCATTTCTTGTTGATCGATGGTTGGAGTTCGGTGGAATCCCGAACAAGGCGATGGTAGCATAATCGCGTAATTCGCCGCCATGGCTAAGAGAGTTGTTCGGATCCTTACCTGGATAGAAGCTACGATGTGGTGATGCTTTGAGCAAGAGGAAGTTTGGGTCTTCCAGTTGTTCCCTTTCAGTGGATAGCGACTCGGCGATAGGGCAAGTCTAGGGGTCGCGATCAGCGTATCCGCCCATGAGTTGCAGAGCTCGAGATCGTCGGCGGGCGGGGCGAGCGGCCGCTCATTGCATCAAGTGTGGTAAGGCACTTTTCGAGTTGTGTGGAGCATCGCCCGTGCTTGCTCTGAGATGTGGCAAGGAGAGCTTTTGGCAGCCACGATTGAGATCTTTGGAGGGAGATGTGCTTGTGTAGCGATTTATGCATTAGACCGTTTGGCAGCAGTGTGAGTCGGAGGGCGATCGGAGGAACCCTAAGTTGTGGAGAGCCTCACGAGCTCGGTCGAGACCAGAGCGGTGTTCCTCGGTTGAGTTGGTGGATGCTTGTTGTCGGTTAACAAGCTAGAGTTGTTCTTAGTAACCTCCACGTTGATTTTCGAATTCTTAGCGAGGTGGTGCTTGGTGTTGACCAAGGTTTGGTTCCCATGTTGTTTAGTGAGCTAGCTCGGTTCGAGCAAGCGGGCGTTGCCCGAGGACTTGTTCCTAGTCGGGTAGTTTTGGGAGTTGGCCTCCCCTCGGCGGTTGAGTAAATGTACCGCTAGTGCTTAGTTGGTGGTTCAAGCAATTGAGGAACCCTTGGATGTTTCCTCAGAGAAGAGTTGGTGGTTATTCTTTGTTGAGTTTGAGCAAGGCAAATGTGTGTGTGTGAATTCATTGTCCTTCGGAAGTCCGCTTGCTGAAATCGTTCTGTAAAAGGAAGAGTCGACTTAGCTCCCGAGTTGTGTAGTTGATCGAGTAGCGCGTTGGTCGACCTAGCGAGTGTCCTGCGTCTGTTTGATAGCAAGCGGAAAGTGTTTGTTCCGCGAGTAAAGCCACCAGTTCGAGGCTTGAGTTGTTGGCGGAAGGTTGTTGGATCTTTGGAGTTTGTGGAACCCCCTTAGTTCTTGGGTAGTTGAGTTGCACCGTGGATACCACCTCGAGTTTTAACTTTTAAGGTAGTCTTGCCGACTCGTGTTGTTCAGGATCCGCAAGCTTGTGGTCGTCGCTATCCTTATCCCTCGCGATGTTTCGTGGGTGGAGTTTCTGGATTGGAAGAAGAGTTAGGTCTAAGCTATAAGGAGGAAGTCCTTGGAGCGGCGGATGGGCTTAAGAGTTGAGTGGCGGCTTGGAGGCGAGCTTTGCTCGTTATGAGCTTAGTTTGAGTTTTACGCTAAGCAAGCCTTTCTCGGCTTTTCTTTTAGTCGTTGTGCATTCGCAGTTGGCATTTTAGCTGAGCCACAGTTGAGTGAGTTGGCACAGAGGTGTCGTGGCATTGGGTGGTAAAGCCCTTGAGTTTCGATCCTCCAGCTATCGTGTTGCTAGTAGCCACGTAACGTTTTATTCCTTGTTGCTCGAGGTTTCCGTGAGAGGAATGTTGTTTGTTTTCCTGTCTGGCGATGTTCACCTAGGCCAGTGGCTGATCGGATTGCATTGGAAAGTTTGTTGTCGGCCGATGAGGGGCTCCGGTTTATTAGTTTGGCTGAGTGGAGCCTGTTCTTGGACCCTATCGTTCAGGGGTGGCCGAAGCTGAAGTATCAGCTAGTGTGTGTGGTGGTAGCCGTTTGGTGAACCAGAAAAGTGCCCTTGGCTTTGGTGCTTCGATTTCTCGTAAGATGGTTGCTTTAGTGTTGTGGGCGCATGCTAGGCGGAGAAGGTTGCCTAGGATCGATCACCCGATTAGTGGTTCGAATTGGATTTCGTTAAGGATTGTAGGCAACCAGTGGGGTTCTTACGGTGGGGTTCGCGGTCTCTTACAGAAGTATGAGTAGGCCGTTTAGTTTCTTAAACACAGGAGGTTCGATTGTTTGGTCGACATGGTGAAGGGTCGAGGCTGTTTGATAACAACTATGAGCATTCAGAGAATTACGTGGAGCGTGGCGTTGAGTTTTAGAGCTTGTGACCCGTTCACGAGTTTCTTTGAGAGTAGCACCGTAGAGAGCGTTAGGAGTTGGGTTAGCATGGATAAGTGAGCCCTAGAGTCGTAAGACCGTTTGAGAGTTGGTGCGAGTCGAGAGGATGTGGCTCACCGACTACTTATCGCATGTTTTCTTGAAGCTCGGTGCTAGTTCGATTTTGGTTGAGATAGTTCGTGGCAGACTCGGCGTCTGTTGGGCTTGGAGCCTTTGGGAACCCAAGAGGGATCGGTTTCAAAGAAGGATTTGTGTTGTCTTTTTCAGGAGCTTGGTTGGTTAAGAACCAGTGGAGTTTTTCTAGAGTTGTTTTAATCTTAGGACTTTCGGGGCGAAAGTCTTTTAAGGGGAGTATTATAACAGCCCGTTTTCCTTCCCAATAGCAAAATTAATTGGGAATTAATTGAATCCTTTGGGATTTGAACCCTTGCCTTAGATGGTGGAATTGGAGTTTTAAATAAGAATTTGATCTAAAAGAGAAAAGAATTTCTTTAGCCGGGACCCATGAGAGAAAAATCCTTGGGAAGGAATTTTAGGTTTCCTAACCCTATTTAAAATAAGGAAGAGAAGGAAAAATCAAGAAACCCCTATTTTTTCCCTTGTTGGCCGTCTCTCTCTCTCTCTCTCTCTCTCTCTCTCTCTCTCTCTCTCTCTCTCTCTCTCTCTCCTAAAACCCTAGCCGAGCAGCCCTAGCCACACCATCGAACCACCCACCGAGCCACCCGGCACGCGCGCGCACCGCCCATCGCACCACACCGCCTTCGCAGACCCTGCGCGCACAGACCACACCCGCCGCCACCGCGCAGACCGCCCGGCCTACGCCTTCGCCCAGCCACCACACGCCTGTCGACCAGAAGCCCCACCGTCGCACACCCATCATCGCCCGCGCCGCTCGCGCGCCCCGCCCGTCGCTGCGGCTCATCACGCCCAGCCAGATTGAGCGTTCGCCGCGCGCCAACCTGGCGAGCCCGCTCGCTCGCGCGTCGCCCCGCGGCGAGCAGCGTTGCCGTGCGCCACACTGCCACGGCGCCGTCTGCGTCCCGCCACGCGCCAGCGCGCCAGCGCTGCCTCGCCAGCGCCAGCGTCGTCTTTACGCCTTGCCGCGCGCCGAGCCCAGCGCCCGGCTCCTGCCGCACCAGCGCGCCCGGCTGCCCTTCTTTGCGAGCTCGTGTCCTCTCGGTTGGTAATTCTCGAGCCTTTTCCCTTTCGTTTTTAAGGCTGCTTTGAGCTCTTTGTATATTTACTTAGGATGCTTTACTTATGCCTAGGTTGCTCGAGTTCGTATTAAGCTCGAGGTGTTTTTGGTAGTAATAGCCATTCTCCACTTGTTTCCAGGTAAGGATTCCTTACCGGGGTTGTGTGGACCCTGCGATGCTTTCTTGAATGTGCCTTATATGCATGTTTACTTTTATGGACATGATTAGTGGATAAGACAGCTTGTGATTGCATTCCTGCTAGCATGTTTGCTTGTTTGTACATGTTAGTGCCATGCTAGGATTGTTCTTCCAGCATGCTTGAGATTCTGCTTTAAGTTCGTAGTATCATGCTAGGTTATGTATGATTGATGATGATTATGTATGTTTAGCCAGAATCGTTTACTCTATACTCTAGCTAGTGTGTTAGGAAATTTGTCATCATCTAGAGGCCGAGAGCGGACATAACGTACCTTGTCCCCACCGGTCGGGAGTAGAGCGAAGCATAACGTACATTGCTTCCCAAACGGCCGATGTGGATGTAGCTACCACATCGGCATAAGCCTAGTTTGTAGCTCGCTAGAGCGGAACCCTGCCAGCGGTGCAAGCTTTGCCTTGGCGGTTCTTAGCTTCAGTCGGTGGTACAGTGCGCAGATGAGTCTTAGGGCCTCGCACTCACCGTGTTCGGTGACACCGTTTCCGAGTCTTAGGCATGCGTGCACGCCCGCGTAGTTTGCCCTTAGGCCCCGCGCATTTCTGGCCCGGTTGCGAGAAAGAGCATGCGGTGTGCGCGCAAGACACGCTTTAGTCGCCGGTTCGGAGAGCTCCCCGGCTAATGTTTGTGAGTACACGGTTCCTTCTGTTTAGAGCCGGACTTGGGTACTCTCCCGATAGTCCAGATTTATAAGCGAGGGTAAGAGGCCCTTGAGGACACCCATTGGGATTGGCTTTTGAGTGATCATATGGTCGAGGAGAAAGACCCTCGAGGGTGTCGGACATCTTTGGGATCGGTTTTGAGTGATCAATTGGCCGAGGGAGAAAGACCCTCGGAGATGTCCCGGATTGGTTATGAGAGCCAATCATTAGGCGGAAGTAGGAGACTTCCGAGGATTCCAGATTCTCCTTGTAAGCTCGTTGAGCTATGATCCATGTTAGTAATCGTTTGCATGTATACTAGGGTGCTAGATGATTGAAGTATCGTATTGTACCGGTTGAGATTCTTCTTGAGTATGTTTATACTCACCCTTATTTCTGTGGTTTTCCACACGGGTAACTTGGGGCGGCACCGGGGCGGCTAGCGGAGGGAGGCGATTGATCATGGGAGCCTTGACACTCTGTCTTTATTGTTTGCATATTTGTTCACATGTAGATGGGCAGAGTCCTAGAAACATTATTAAAAGTTGTTTGAACTGCTTTGAATGTTTTATATATATCTTTGGCAGCTTATTTTACTTCGTTGGTTTTCTTAAACAAAGTTGTTGATTATGTTTTAAGCATTCCCGTTATAAATGTTTTGAAAGGTTTTAAATATGAGCACTAAACCGCTCGGTGAAATATTTAACTTGCATGCTGAGTGAGAACCTAGGTTTAGGACCGTATTATGGGTTGGGTTCTTACACATAGGCTGAGAGCGGACATAACGTACTTTGTCCCCACTGGTCGGGAGTAAAGTGCGTGCAGCATAACGTACATTGCTTCCCCCCCAGGCCACCGATGTGGATTTAGCTACCCACATCGGCATAAGCCTAGTTTGTAGCCTGCTAGAGCGGAACCCTGCCATCAGTGTAAGCTTGCTTACTGGCGGTTCTTAGCTTGTCGGTGGATCATCTTTGCAAAGATGGCGTCGAGGGCCTCGCGCTCTGTGATCGATGACACCGCTTCAGTCTTAGGCATGCATACCTGGCCCGCGTAGTTTGTCCTTAGGCCCCCACATTTACGCCGGTTGCAGCAGCATGCAGTGTGCGCGCACACGCGTTAGTTGCCGGTTCGGAGAGCTCCCCCGGTCTAATGTCGTGAGTACACCATTCCTTCCAGTTAGAGCCAGACTTCGGGTACTCTCCCGTAAGTCCAGATTATTAGCAAGGGCAAAGAGGCCCTTGAGGACATCCTTGGGATCAGTTTTTGAGCTGATCAATCCCTCGAGTGAAAGAGACCTCGGTGATGTCTAGGGATTTGTTATGATAACCAATCATTAGGCCGGAAGTAGGAGACTTCCGATGACTCCAGATCTTGCATTGTGAGCTCGTTGAGCTATGATCTGTGTTGATAGCTGTTTGCTTGCATCTTGCCGAGGTGCTAGATGACCCGATGTATCGTATTGTACCTGTGTTGGGGATTCTTCTTGAGTATGTTTATACTCACCCTTATTTATCTTTCAGGTAACTTGGGACAACACCAGGAGGGCTAGCGGAGGGAGCTGATTGATCATGGGAGCTGTCGGCACTCTGTCATTTATTATTGCATTGTCTATTCAGCATGTAGATGGGCAGGAGTCCTAGGGGAACATTGTTTAAAAAGTTGTTTAAATTGTATTGTATGTTTTTATAAACACTGGCCAGACTTGTTTTATTTCGTTGGTTTGTTTAAATGAAAATTGTTGGTTATGTTTTAAGGGTTCCCCCTTCTCATATGTTTTGAAGAGTTTTTAAATATGAGCACTAAACCGTTTGTTATCATATTTAACTTGCATGCTGAGTGAGAACCCAGGTTTAGGACCATGTTTTGGGTCGGGTTCTTACAAGTTGGTATCAGAGCACAGAGTCATAGATTCTGTAGACTAACCTGCTTTGTAGGTTGTTGTTCCCATGATCATCAGCACTCCACGACCTTCAGGTTTGTCTGAGTTCATTAAGCTAACGGTTAAGAATTTACAATACTTTTCATCTAGCTTTTATGCCTTGTTTAGTGTTGTGGAGCGGAGACGAGCAGGTTCTGACTCGTTGTTGGTTTGGGCTTAGAGCGCCATCATGCCAACTTTCCGCAGTTCGAGCAGTTTGATAGCAGCTTGTTGAGGTATCCAGATAGATTGGGATGCCCCTGGGACATCGTTCCAGAGGGAGGCAGAGATTAGACTCTCGTAGGCCACTTGTGGCCCAGTTGTTGGTTTTCCCCTAGTGAGAGGGTGGAGGTGCTTTGTGCAGATCGCCAGTATGTTGATCGCACTCAGAGGAGCAGGGATGCTTGGCATGTCCGACCGAGGAGTTGGACTGATCGTGTTGATGTTGAGGTCGCGTCGAGGGTCGTTTAGACCAGTAGGCCAGAGTTGGCCCTGGCAGTTCAGTTGCCAAGTGGAGGGGGTAGAGGCTAGCACGCCTCAAAGTGTGACTCCTTGAGCAGAGTGTGCTCCATCCATGAGAGATTTGATGGCAGGTCTTTAGCTATCAGAGAGCGGAGACCCAGGCGCAGATTGTAGCGCGTAGTGAGGAGTCCCGGGCACAGATAGCCCAACTGACAGAGTTTTTTTCAGCAGACACCCTCAGTAGCTCTTGTAGCCCCGGAGATTCTCGGGAGGGCATGATCAGCAGGTTTTTGCCGAAGAGTTTGTTGGCGTTGATGGAGCCGCCCAGTTTGGCAAGGGGAAGCCTGTAGAGCTTGATGTTTTAGAAAGTCCTGCTGCTAGTAGTAAAGCGGTTGGCCAGGATTGAGTTTAGCATCCGTGTGTTGGGATGCCCTGCTGTTCAGAGGCCGAGATGTGCCGTTCCTGTGCTGTTTGGTACAGCAGTTGGTGGTGGAAGTCCCTTGAGAGAGGTAGACTAGCAGAGTCTCCACCAGTCGCCCGATTAATTGGCAAGTTGCCGTGTTAGTGGCTTGAGGTAGATGTAGAGACATCTTTGCCCCCTTGCAAGCCTACTATCGTTTGGCAGCCAGTTCCTTTAGTACCCTCGTAGCCAGGGTGTAGTGTGGAATTTGCTTGTCAGGGCTTAATCCGTTTGTGGATTTCAGCGGGCTAGTAGAGTGGAGCACTCTTTTGTTTGGATGTTCCAAATGTGGAACAAGTTGTTGCCACCCGAGAAGTTGTCCTGAGCTTCTGTTGAGCATCAAGTGGGATGCAAGAGTTGGCCTGAGCTTTTGTTGAGCATCGAGTGGGATGCAAGAGTTGGCCTGAGCTTTTGTTGAGCATCGAGTGGGATGCAGGAGTAGGCCATGGCATGTCTGTTAGGCGAGATGCCAGAGATTAGTCTGCTCGAGTATTGGGACTCTTGTGTTAAGTGCCATTGCCCCGTCACTAGGAGTGTGACCTTCCCTTCCCTCAGAGGGGCATAAAGCTCGTTTATGGCTGATTTGTGTTGTAAAGGAGGTAGTGCCTGTTGGCACCAAGCTTTGAGAGGAGGCCTAGATTCAGGCCAGTTGGCACTTTTGTGCAGGTGGTTCCATGGCCGCCCGGAGTTTAGCATCCCCACTAGTCTTGTACCCATTTCCTGAGGTTGCACCTGTTTGGGTTGCATAGGAGATCTAGCTCGGTGGTAGTCAGAGGACTACAAGTTTGAGGTCTTTCGAGGGAAAGTAGGAGCTTTTCAGGGTCACCGAGAGTTGGGTGCCAAAGGATGTTGTAGGCTATTAAGATCTAGCGCGTTCGAGTTCTCGCGCCTGTGTTGTGAGCTTGTGAGCCAGTTTGATGGTAGCATGTTTCGGCTACCCTTTGAGTTACCCTAGTATGGGTAGTGTTGGCATCGAGGATGCGTGGTTGATCTAGTGTTACAGCCATGAGTTGGATGGCTGATCGGAGCGCGTTTAGTGGGCACATTGGTTTGAGGTATGTTAGCCTGGTTGGATACGCTCTTGTAGAGTGAGTTGGCCAATGTGGCTTTCCGTGGTGAGTTGACCCCGAGTGGGTTTGAACGCTTGTTGCTCCCTTTCTAGTAGTGGCTCTGTTGGAGGCAAAAGTTGCCCTGTGTGAGAGTCCTTGTTGGCATTGGATCTTAAGGAATCAGGTTGGAGCTGTACACACCGGTGTACTATTGTGTAGCTCGTTCCGTGGTGTATGTTTGGAGAACCACGTGAGGTTCGTGTTGAGGAACCGGTGCTCAGTCTTTGAGTTGTCAAGGCTTTAGTACTTGACAAGTGCCCTAGCTTTGGTTGTAAGGATGCCGTGCTCGTAGCCGGGTTGTTGTTTAATCAAGTTTTTCTAGTTGGACCTTGGCCTCGTTAGAGTTCAGTTGGAACTGAACAAGAGCGGTGGTAGCAAAGCCGCGCAGTTTCTGATCGTCATGGCTAAGAGAGCTGTTCGGATCCTTACCTTGGGCAGAAGCTATGTTGTGTTTGATGCTTTGAGTAGGAGGATGACGCATTCTGTAGCGTTTCCAGTTGTAACGACCCAGTTTTCTATCCCAGTTCTCGAGGAGCTTAGGTTGGTCGATGGTTGGTTGGGCCGTTAGAGTTGTTTGGACCCTTAGGGGCATTTTGGTCTTTTGCTCCTAGGCGGGATTTGTGGATTTTCGGGGCTTGAGGCGGCTCTCCCGCCTTTGTTGAGGCTTGTTTGTTGTGGTGCGAGTCCCCCTAGATGTTTAGGTTATTCGTTTGGGAGTTCGGTTGTGATTTGGGTTTTGGGCAAAATGATGGTTGTTTGGGTGTTTCCTTCGGGATTCGAGCCGGGCCTTCAGTATTGGTTTGGGAGGTTGATTTCAGTGAGTTTTGGTTGTTTGGAAAGGTTGCTTTAGTCGGGTCTCGAAGGAGGAAGCCGGGAAATGAGATTTAAGGATTTTAAGGATTTTTGGAAAAATTGGAAAATGGATAAATTGGATTTATTTGGATAAGGTTGGAATTTAAATAAAAAGAAAAGAAAAGAAAAAAGGAAAAATCCATTTTACCCCATTTTTCCCTTTTCTCTCTCCTCAGCCCGAGCCCCTGGCGCATCGAGTTCGCCCCGGCTCGCGTGCGCGCGTCGAGCCCGACCACTGCTCGCCCAAGCCCGCGTTGCCTAGGCCCCTTAGTGGCCCATATCTGCCTCGCCCAGGCCGTCCTCGAGCCAGCTCGCCCTCGTCCGTCGTCGCCCGCCGTGCGTCGTGCGCCACGTAGCTCGCCGTCCCTCGCCGCATGATGCCGTGCGGTCGATCGCGCCGAGCACAGTCGCGGCTGCGTCGCCTCGCGCGCCCCCAGTGCTTGCCGAGCTCGCGCCGCGCTGCCCGTCCTTATCGTGCCGCCGCCGCGCGCGCGCGCGCCACTTGCCTCGTCCCGTCTCGCGCGCGCCACAGCTCTGCGCGGCGTGCCCGGCGCCCCAGCGTGCCTCTGCGCCGTGTCCAGCCCCCCCAGCGCGCCCGATGCCACGCACCCGGCCCGGCCTCTACGCCTGCCGACACTGCTTGTGTGTGTTGGTTTGGCCCGAGCCTTGTGGCTTCTCGGATGGTATTTCAGAGTCTTTTCTTAGTTGGGCCCCGATTTATTGGGCTGCTTTGGTTATGGATTTATTGGGTTTATGTATGTATGAGATTTGGGTGCTTTGTTTGATGTTCAGTTGTTCGGGAATCGATTAGAGGCTCGAGGATTAAGCTCGTAGATTTATTATAATTATTGTTTTACGCTTGTCCCGGAAAGGATTTCTTCTCGTGGTTGTGTGGACCTGCGATATATCTCGATATGCCTTGCTTGTTTGCTGATTGTTATGAGCATGTTAGAGATAGAAGCGATTGATTGAATTCTTGCTAGCATGTTGCCTAATTTTACATGTTAGTGCCATGCTAGGTTTGTTCTCACAAAGATGCTTGTGATTCCCGCTTAAGTTGTAGTATCATGCTAGGTAATGTGATTTATGTCGAGTCATTGCTTGCTAGCCAGGAATCATTGATTTTTGCTCTGTACTCTTGATAGAGTTGTAGGGTTTGTCATCATCCAGAGGTGAGCGGACAAAACGTACTTTGTCCCTAGTAGCTTTCAGTCGGGAGTAAAGTGTGCGTAACATAACGTATCTTGCTACCCCAGACCCGCGGTTGTGGACTTAGCTACCCACTCTGGCCAAAGCCTAGTTTGTGCCTGCTAGAGCGGAACCCTGCCAACGGTGGAAGCCTACCTTGGCAGGTTCTTAGCTTCAGGTCGGTGGATCGAGCCGCCTGGATGGCGCCGAGGGCCTCGCGCTCACGTGATCGGTGACACCGCTTCCGAGTCATAGGCATGCGTACACGCCCGCGTAGTTTGCCCTTAGGCCCCCGCATTTACGCCCGGTTTGAGAGAGCATGCGGTGTGCGCGCATCTGCGTTAGTTGCTTGGTTCGGAGAGCTCCCGGGCTAATGTTCGTGAGTACACCATTCTTTCCATTTTAGAGCCGGACTTGGGTACTCTCCGATAGTCCGGATGTATAGCGAGGGTAAGAGACCCTTGAGGACACCCATTGGGATTGGCTTTTGAGCTAATCAATTGGTCGAGGAGAAAGACCCTCGAGGGTGTCGGACATCTTGGGATCGGTTTTGAGTGATCAATTAGCCGAGGAGAAAGACCCTCGGAGATGTCCCCGGGATTGGTTATGAGAACCAATCATTAGGCCTAAGTAGGAGACTTCCGATGATTCCGAAGTAGGAGACTTCCGATTGTTCCGCAGAGATCTTTTCTTATGAGCTCGTTGAGCTATAATGCATGTTGATGGTCATTTTGCTTGCTTGTTGAGGTGCTAGATGACGGATGTATCGTATTGTACCCCTGGTTGGGGATTCTTCTTGAATATCTTTATACTCACCCTTATTTTATCTTTTAGGTAACTTGGGACAACACCGGGATGGCTAGCGGAGGGGTGATTGATCATGGGAGCCGCTCACTCTGTCTTTATTGTTGCATTGTTTATTCAAAGATGTAGATGGACATGAGTCCTAGGGAACATTGTTTAAAAAGTTGTTTAAATTGTATTGTATGATTTTATAAATCGGCGGGAGTGGTTTTACTTCGTTGGATGGTTTAAATGAAAAGCTGTGGTTTATGTTTTAAGGGTTCCCCCTTCTCATATGTTTTGAATGGTTTTTAAATATGAGCACTAAACCGCTTGTTATCATATTTAACTTGCATCTTTGAGTGAGAACCCGGTTTAGGACCATGTTTTGGGTCGGGTTCGTCACGGTTGGTATCGAGCACGAGTCATAGATTCAGTAGACTAACTTTGCTTTGTAGGTTGTTTGCTCCCATGATCATCAAGACTCCACGGCCGCGAGTTTGTGCGAGTTCAATTAAGCTAAGGGGTAAGAATTTACAATACTTTTCATCTAGCTTTTATGCCTTGTGTAGAGTTGTGGAGCGGAGGCGAGCGGGTTACGACTCATTGTTGGTTTGGGCTTAGAGAGCCATCATGTCAACTTTTCGCGATCGCGAGCGGCTTGTTGAGCGGTGAGAGCCCAGGTGTGGGCCAGCATTTATGCTTTGTGCGGTCGCCCGATGTGTCGATCGCACCCCCAGGAGGCGAGCTTGGACTCCGTGAGGCCATTTGTGGCCCGGTTGTGCTTTTCCCCTAGTGAGAGGGTGGAGGTGCTCGTGCGGTCGCCATGTGTGTTGATCGCTTTCGAGAGGAGCGGGGCGCTTGGCATGTCCGACCGAGGAGTTGGACCGTTTGTATTGATGTTGAGGCCGCGCCAGGTTGTTTAGCCCGTTGGCGAGTTGGCCCCGGCGATTGAGTTGCCTAGAGGAGGGGTAGAGGCTAGCACGCCTCAGAGTGAGACTCCTTGAGCAGAGTGTGCTCTATCCATGAGAGATTTGATGGCAGGTCTTCAGCTATCAGAGAGCGGAGACCCAGGCGCAGTTTGTTGCGCAAAGTGAGGAGTCCCAGGCACAGATAGCCCAGCCGGCGGAGTTTGTTTTAGCATTTTCCCCCCAGTAGCTCTTGTAGCCCCGGAGGTTCCCGGGAGGGCATGATCAGCAGGTTTATGCAGTCGAGTTTGTTGGCGTTGATGGAGCCGCCCAGTTTGGCAAGTGGATGCCTGTAGAGCTCGTTGTTTGAGAAAGTCCAGCTGCTAGTAGTAAAGCAGTTGGCCAGTTTTGAGTTTAGCATCCGTGAGTTGGGATGCCCTGCTGTTCTGTAAAGACCCGACCCAAGAAACGGTCTCTAACCTAAAGTCCATACTTAGCATGCATGATCCAAAATATAAACATCATTCAGAGTCGGAAGTTTAAACCTTTGAAGTAAACACTTTTAAAACAAAACCATGATTTCAATTAAATAAAACAGGTAAATGACTGATCAGTACTTTCTTAAAATAATTCAAAGGAAAACGGTACGAGAACATAAAATAGTTTGAGTGCTTTTTCCTAGGGACCAAGTCCCACTACAAGCTAAATCATTAAGGAAAACATTTAAAGAAACGTGCGACCCAGAGTCAGCTATCCATGATCATCGAGCCGCTTCCTCCTAGCCACCCGACCTCTGTCCCAAGTTACCCGTGGAAAGCCACGAGAAAATAAGGGTGAGCAACAAGTTACTCAGTAAGAATCCCCAATCGGGGTACAATACAAAATCATCTCATTTAGCACACGGACAGGCAACCATACAAAGACTTAGAGCACGAACGGCTGGCTTGGGCTATGAACTACTTCTAGGGCGAGCCTATCCAAGGGCTTCCGTCTATAGCCTCTCCTAGGTCCTACATTTGGATGCCGTTCGGGCCTTACACAACCTAGGACACAGTGATGCCCAGTGGGGCCTTACACACTTAGGATGCCCATCGGGCCCACCTTCAGATGATCGGTGATGCCCGGTGGGCCTTACACACCTAGGATGCCCATAGGGCCTTACACCTCCAGAATCAGTGATGCCCAGTGGGCCTTACACACCTAGGATGCCCGTAGGGCCTTACACCTCCAAACTCAGTGATGCCCAGTGGGCCTTACACACCTAGGATGCCCGTAGGGCCTTACACCTCCAGAATCAGTGATGCCCAGTGGGCCTTACACACCTAGGATGCCCGTAGGGCCTTACACCTCGGATGTCCATCGGGTCTTGCCCGCGCAGACCCCAAACTAGTTACCTCTACGGCCTCTATACTATTCATCACACATCTAACCGTAATTTGGATCTACTTGTGACATACAATAGGCAGCATGGTCCTATCAAGATAGGAAAGCATAACATGGAACTAACGGGATGTAAACATGTCACGAACATGAATCAAAAGAAAACATGGAAACTATCACTAGAAACTCATATAATTACAGTAGTCAGCGTGCTATCAACTATTCGCAGGGTCCACACAACCCCGAGTAAGAATCCTTACCTGGAAATAAGTGGGGGCTAATTATCCCGAATCAAATAACGACCCTCGAGCTTTTAAGCGAACTCGAGCAACCAACCGAGAAGGCGCTCGTCTCGTCTCGCGTTAAGTAGCAGCAGGACAGTAGGCCGCTAGGCGCCAGGCGGCTGGCGCCGATCAGCGCTATCGGCGGTATTCTTTGCGCGCGCGCAGGGATGAGCGCCATTGCAGGTCGCGCGCGGCGAGACGAGCTGCTGGCGCCTGGCAGCGCAGCGGCGACGAGCGCAGCGCTGGCGGCGACGCGGCGAGGCGCAGGCGGCGCACGCAGAGCAGGCGGTGCGGTGCGAGCGTCTTGGTAGCGCGCGCGGCGGTGTGGGGCGGCTTGGCGAGGTGAAGGAGAAGTCTAGGGTTTTGGGTTCTTTCTTTTTCCTTATTTTCTCTTTTCTTTCTCTTTAAATATAATTCCCTTCCTTAACTTAAATAGACTTGGGAATCTCATATGGCCTTCCCAAGACTCCCCTTCGAGCCCTACTGATCGTTTATTTTCCTTATTTAAACCCAAGCTTCCAAACCCCTTTTTTTGGCCAAGGGTTCGAGTCCTTCCAACACTCCTCCCAAACAAAAAATATAAAAGGAAACCTTATTTTACATTTAGTGAAAACCGGGTCATTACAATACTCCCTCCTAAGAAGACTTCCGTCCCAGTGTCGCTGCTCCTAAATCAACTCTGGGTAACTCCTCCTCATCTCCGCTTCCAACTCCCAAGTAGCTTCCTCAACTCCCTGATTCCGCCACTGCACTTTCACTAGGTCGATGGCCCGATTCCTCAAAACCTTTTTCTCAAATGCTAGGATCCTTATGGGCTTCTCCTCAAAGCTCAGGTCATGGTTCAACCGCAAAGGCTCAAAATCTATGACGTGCGAAGGATCTCGCCACATCTTTGGCGAGCATCGAAACGTGGAACACACTATGCATGCAGCCAAGGGCCGGCGGCAACGCTAACCGTGGTAAGCTACGGCCCCAATCCTCTCGAGGATCTCGAGCGGTCCAACAAACACGGGCTCGGCTTCCCTTCCTACCAAACCTCGTAACTCCACGCATCGGAGCTACCTTAAAGGAACACGTCTTTGGCCAATCTCAAACTCCAACTCTCTCGTCGACATCGGCGTAGCTCTTACTGCTCTGCAGGCGGTCGGCATCTGAGCCCTGATCTTACTCGGACCCTCATTGGTCAAGCTGGAGCAACTCTGGACCCAATACACCTCTTTGTCTCAACCTCTTCCCGAATCTTTCGGGATGCAGCGCTTACCATACAATGCTTCAAACGCGGTGCCATCTCAATGGTCGATCGAAAGAAATCTGTTGTTGTAGGCAAACTCCATCATGTACAAGTCATCGGTCCCAATCGCCGGGGAAATCCAACACGCAGGGCTCGCAACATATCCTCTAAGATCGGATTTACCCTTTCGGTTTGGCCATCGGTCTGTGGGTGGAAGGTCATCTCAGTGCCGCACTCTGTGCCCAAACTCGCTGAAGGGCCTTCCAAAACCGTGATGTAAAACGGGAATCCCGGTCGGAGATGATTTTAATCGGCACTCTGTGATACCTCACTATCTCTCAAGGAACAATGTGCCTTTGCTCTATGGTGTAGTTTATCACCGCCTTAATGAAGTGGGCACACTTAGTCAACCTATCAACGACCACCCAAATCATGCATATCCTCTAGGGGTCTGGGCAATCCTGAAATAAAATCCATGGTAATTTCCTCCCACTTCCACTATGGCACCCCGAGCGACTGCAGCAACCCTGCTGGTTTCTGCCTAGGCGCCTTCACTTGCGGACAAGTGAGACACCGACTGACAAACTGGGCAATCTCCTCTTCATCCCCATCCACCAAAAAGTCTCGCTTAAGATCTTGGTACATCTTGTTACCCCACAGGTGCCATGCAAAAAGCGAGTGTGAGCCTCGGTCAACATGATTCCGAACGAATACCGGCATCGGCTGGGACACATAGCCGACCCTTATATCTCAAGCCACCATCCAAAAAATATCTCAAAATCAAAGTCACCATCACCGGACCTCTCATACAAACTTTTAACTTAGGATCTTTCAATGGTTGTCGATAATCCTTTGCCTTATCGAAAATGGATGGTCAACTAACGCCCCGATTTTCTATTTCCGGTTACCTGTGATTTCGGTCATTATTCGGATGTTCGGATGGGCCGTTAGAGCTATTTTAACCCTTAGGGACATTTTGGTCTTTTGCCCCGGTCGTGGTTTTGTGGATTTTCGTGATTCCAGGGGTCATTCCTGCCTTTGTCGAAGCTCATTGGTTGTTGGTTGCAAGACCCGAGAGGTTTGGGCAAGTTGTTTGGAAGTTTGGAGGTGTTTTAGAAAATGGCAAAATTAATTGTAATTTTGGTGCTTCCATTGGGTTTTGAGCCCTTGCCTAAATAGTCTTAGGAGTTTGTAGGAAAAGAGAGTCTTATTTTAAAATAAGATTGTTTGGGCGGGTTTTGAAAGAGGAAGCTTTGGGAAGGGATTTTAGACCCATTTAAATTAGGAAAAGGAAGAAAATCAAGAAAGTCCTTTCTCCCTTGTTTTGCAATCTCTCTCTCTCTCTCTCTCTCTCTCTCTCTCTCTCTAGCACCTCACCAAGAAACCCTAGCCGCCTAGCCGCACCCACTCACTCACCAGGCTCAGCGCAGCGCACGGCAAGAGCAGCCCATGCCCAGCGCGCCCGACGCCCCTACATCGCCCATGCCAGCGCGCCCGATCGCCTCAGCCTCGCCCAGCCCGAGCGCGTTGCGCTGATCCGCACACCGAGCCGCCCAGACGCGCTTGCGCCCGCTCGCTTCTGCCGCTGCCCAGACGCTGCCGCCGCGCCGCTGTCCTCGCGAACCACGCGTCCCGCTTTGCCGCGCGCCCAGCGCCAGCGCCAGCGCTCGCCAGCGCCAGCGCGCCAGCGCCCTGCACGCCCGCGCGCAGCGCCCTCGTCGCTTGCTTCTGCCGAGACGTGTGCCTTCTCGGTTGGTTGCTCTGGGTTCGCTTAAAAGCTCGAGGTCATTATTTGATTCGGGATAGTTAACCTCCACTTATTTCGAGTAAGGATTCTTACCCGGGTTGTGTGGACCCTGCGAATAGTTGATAGCACGCTGATTCTTCAGAATTATATGAGTTTCTAGTGATAGGTTACATGTTTTCTTTTGATTCATGTTCGTGACATGTTTACATCCCGTTAGTCCCATGTTAGGCTTTCCTATCTTGATAGAACCATGCTTTGCCATTTGTATCTTTGCTAGATCCAAGTTACAGTTAGATGTGTGATGTATAGTATAGAGGACCGAAGAGGCAACTAGTTTGGGGTCCCGCTCGCAAGACCCGATGGACATCTGGAGGTGTAAGGCCCTATGGGCATCCTAGGTGTGTAAGGCCCACTGGGCATCACTGATTCTGGAGGTGTAAGGCCCTATGGGCATCCTAGGTGTGTAAGGCCCACTGGGCATCACTGATTCTGGAGGTGTAAGGCCCTATGGGCATCCTAGGTGTGTAAGGCCCACTGGGCATCACTGATACTGAAGGTGTAAGGCCCGATGGGCATCCTAAGTGTGTAAGGCCCCTCTGGGCATCACTGTATCCTAAGTGTGTAAGGCCCCACTGGGCATCACTGTGTCCTAGGTTGTGTAAGGCCCGAAGGGCATCCAAATGTAGGACCTAGGAGAGGCTATAGACGGAAGCCTTTGAGTAGGCTCGCCTTTGAAGTAGCTCATAGCCTACACCAACCGTGCCCGCTCTAAGTCATTGTATGGTTGCATGTCCGTGTGCTAAATGAGATGTTTTCGTATTGTACCCCGGTTGGGGATTCTTATTGAGTATGTTTATACTCACCCTTATTTTCTGTGGTTTTCCACCAGGTAACTTGGGACAGAGGCTGGATGGCTAGGAGGAGGCTGCTGGATGATCATGGATAGCTGACTTTGAGTTGCACGTTCTTTCATTGTGTTTATGATTTAGCATGTAGTGGGACTTGAGTCCCTAGGAAAAATACTCAAAACTATTTGATGATTCTCGCATCTTTTTTCCCTTGATTTGTTTTTAAGAAAGAACTGATCAGTTATCTACCTGTTTATTTTAAATGGAACTATATTTTCCTTGTTTTGAATGTGCTTACTTCAAAGATTTAAATTTCAAACTCTGAATGACGTTTTACATTCCTAATCATGCATGCTAAGTAAGGACTTTAGGATAGAGACCGTTTCTTTGGGTCGGGTCCTTACAGTTGGTATCAGAGCTCAGAGTTATAGGTTACGTAGACCGACTGCGAGCTTGTAGGTTGTTTTTCATGATCATCAGCGCTCCGACAGCCATCAGGTATGTCCATAAGTTTAAGGTTAATGGTTAAGAATTACAATACTGCATCTAGTATACATTTGTTACCCTTGTTGGGCAGTGAGAGCCCCAGCGTGGGCTAGTTTTTATGCCTTGTGTAGACCGCCAGTTGTTGATTACACATTGGGGAGCAGGGACGTTTGGTATGTCCAATCGAGGAGTTGGACTGATCGTGTTGTTGTTGAGACCACGTCCAGGGTTGTCTAGACCCGTAGGCTAGTTTTGGCCTGGCAGTTGAGCAGCCAAGAGGAGGGGGTAGAGGCTAGTCTACCTCGTGAGCGAGACTCCTTGAGCAAAGTGTGCTCCCGCCATGAGAGAGTTGATGGCGAGTCTTTTAGCTATCGAGAGCGCTGAGACCCAGCGCGATTGTAGCGCGTAGTGAGGAGTCCCAGTGCGAGATAGCCTAGTTGTGAGTTTATTTAGGAGACACCCCTAGTAGCTCCAAAGTAACCCGGAGGTTTCGGAAGGGCTTAATCAAGGCGAGTTCATGCTGATGAGTTAGTTGGAATTATTCGAGCCACCGAGTTTGGCAAGTGGAAGCTGAGGAGCTTGATGCTTTAGAGAACTTCTTTGGTAGCGACAAGGTGGTTGACCAGTTCGAGTTTATCATCCAAGTGTTGGGATGACTCGGTGTTCGAGACCAATGACCTGATGTTCAGAGGTCGAGGCGTGCCGCTCTGGTCTTTGCTTTGATGCAAAGAAAGGTGGTGGTGGAAGTCCTGTGAGAGGCGGACCAGCAGAGTCTCCACCAGTCGCCCGGTCTATTGGCAAGTTGCCGTGTTAGTAGCTTTTGAGAAGGATGTACAGACATCCTGTCCCCTTGCAAGCCTGCTGTCGTTTTACAGCCAGTTCTTTTAGTACCCTCGTAGCCAAGGGATAGTGTGGAGTTTGCTTGTCAGGGCTTAATCCGTTTGTGGATTTCAGCGGGCTAGTAGAGTGGATCACTCTTTTGTTTGAATGATCCAATTGTGGAACAAGTTGTTGCCACCCGAGGAGTTGGCCTGAGCCTTTGTTGAGCATCGAGTGGGATGCAGGAGTTGGCCTGAGCCTTTGTTGAGCATCGAGTGGGATGCAGAAGTTGGCCTGAGCTATTATTGAGCATCGAGTGGGATGCGAAGTTGCTGGCTGAGCTATTATTGGGCATCGGTGGGATGCGAGAGTAGGCCGTGGCATGTCTGTTAGGCGAGATGCCGAGATTAGACTGCTCGAGTATTTGGACTCTTGTCTTTGAGTGCCATTGCCCCGCAATTGGAGTGTGACCTTCCTTTTCCTCAAAGGGGTATAAAGTTCGTTTAGGGGCTGATTTGTGTTGTAAGGGATGTAGTGCTGTTGGCACCAAGCTTTGAGAGGAGGCCTAGATTCGGGCCGGTTGGCACTTTTGTGCGGGAGGTTCCATGGTCACCGAGAGTATAGCATCCCCGCTAGTCTTGTACCCATTTCACGAGGTTGCACTGTTTGGGTTGCATAAGAGATCTAGCTAGGTGGTAGTCGAGAGGACTACAAGTATGAGGTTTTCGAGGAAAATAGGAGCATTTCGAGTCACCGAGAGTTGAGTACCAAAGGATGTTGTAGGTCATTTAAGAGCTAGCGCGTTCGAGTTCTCGCGCTGTTTGTGAGCTTGTGAGCCGCTTTGTTGGTAGCATGATTCGGCTACCCTTGAGTTACCCTAGTATGGGTAGTGTTGGCATCAAGGATGCGTGATTAATCCAGTGTTAGAGCCATGAGTTGGATGGCTGATCGAAGCACGTTTAGTGGGCACATTGGCTTGAGATATGTTAGCTTGGTGTGGATGTGCTCTTGTAAGAGTGAGTTGGCCAATGTGGCTTTTCGTGGTGAGATGGCCCGAGAGGGTTTGAACTCTTGTTGCTCCCTGGTTAGTAGTGGCTCTGTTGGAGGCAAAAGTTGCCTGTGTGAAAATCCTTGTTGGCTTTGGATCTTAAGTAATCTGGTTGGAGCCGCACACGCCGGTGTACTTTTGTGTAACTTGTTCCGTGGTTTATGTTTGTGAAACCACGAGAGGTTCGTGTTGAGGAACCGCTCGATCTTTGAGGTGTCAAGACTTTAGTTCTTGGCAAGTGCCCTAGCTTTGGTTGTAAGGATGTCGTGCTCGTAGCCGGGTTGTTGTTTAAGCAAGTTTTGCTAGTTGGACCTTTGTAACGACCCAGGTTTTTCTTCCCGGTCTTCCAGGTATGCCCTAGGGGTAATTTGGTAATTTGGTCGGGCCGTCAGGGTCGTTTGTGTCTTTTCGATTACTAAAATTATTGGATGGTTTTGTAGGTTTTGGAGGGGTTTGTGGTTTGGTTTGAGTAAGGTTCGTTGCAAAAGTAAAAATAAAGGAATTTGTCTTTGTGTGGGGTTTGAACACAGGTCTCCGGAAAGCTGGTAGAGAGGTGTGCCAATTGAGCCATTAGGTGCTCTTGTTACTCTTTCTCGCATCACATCTTAGTTAACCTTGGATTTTGGAGTTTTGGTGCATTTGGTTAAATGAAATAGAATTAGGTTATTCCATCTTCTTCTCCAAAACACCTCTTGGCCGCCCAAGCTCTCCATCTCCATAGCCTTGCCGATTCTTCATCCTTGCATCTCCTTGGGTTCGATCATCATCATTCCGGTAGGTATTGATCTTCTTCTTCTTCTTCTCATCCGTTTGGTGTGCGTTTGGCCAAGTGAAAAGAGGTGTGTTGTGTGTGTTGTGTTGATTGCAGCCAGTAGGAGTGTAGCCGAGCAGCGAAGACAGATCGCCCCGATCGCTCGCCACGCCCAGATCTGTCCCAGCAAATTTTGTCGTTCGCCCGCAGAAGACAGATCGCCCACTGTAAGTCGCCGCGTCCAGCCGATCGTTCGCCGCCGAGATCTGTCCCAGCGAAATTGCCGATTCGCCAGCCAACCAGCGAATCGCCCGATCGCTCGCCACGCCAGAGGTCTCGCCAGCGCCGCCCAGCGTCGGCCCGCGCCGCGTCGCCCATCGCGCGCCCTCGCCGTGTCGCTTGCCCGCGCTCGCTGCCCGCTACGCGCCCCGCCAGACGCTCGCCGCGCGCGCGCGCCTGCCGCCCCGCTTCGCCATGTCCGCATCGCGATCGCCACGCCGCCGCCAGCGCCTTCGCCAGACGCTGCTCGCCCGCGCGCCTCCACTCGTCGTCGTGCGTGCCAATACGCGTGCCGGCAGCGCCAGGCCAGCAGCGTCCGTCTGCGTCCCGTGTGCCAGCCAGCCGCGCCCTTGCCTTGCCGGCTCGCCAGCCAGCCCTAAGCTCGTGTCGTCGCGCGCGTGAGTTCCCGAGCCGAGCTTGCTTTGTTCTATTGTTGTTTAGATATTTTAGATGCTTGATTATTGTTGGTTTGCTAGGTTCCCGCTCGCTAGCTCGGGATTGTTCCGCAGACTTAGGATTTGTGTGTAGAAGTCTTCCGACCAAGGTAAGGATTTCTTACACAGGGGTTGTGTGGACCTGCATGGTATATTTGTGATTGTTGTTTTGTATGCTGTGTATGATTACTAGCATGTTTATCTCTAGGTGTTCTCGTTGCAATTCTGGATGGCATGAACTCTTGTATTGTTTCTCATGTTAGCCCATGCTAGGTTGTTCTATTCTAGCATGTTCGATATCTGTTCTTGCTTCGTAGTATCATGCTAGGTTCTTTGTATCTCGATGAGCACGTATTGGATCGCATTGATTGAATCGTTATTATTGTTAAGGTTTAGAATTGAGGTAGATAGAATCATCCGGGCCCGATGCATAAAGTATCTTGCATCTATGGCAAGGACGTTCGAGACAGTTCTCCGCCCTTGGACCCCGTGAGGGATTAGCTATCCCAACCGGTAGGCCACGCAATCTTGGGTGAGGGTGGCGGATCGTTAAATGCCCCAACGGTCGGGATGATGACTTGGCATTGCTTCGCCCCGGCGATCGGCACGCCTCGGCGTGTTCGGCCGTAGCCCTTGATTGCCACTGTTAGGGCAAGGACCGCTTCTGGTGTAAGCCTACCACGGCCAGGTTCCTTAGCCTCAAAGTGGTGGTACAGCCGACATAGTTCACGTGTCCAGTCTCACACCCCTATGTCGGTGACACCGATCCGGAGATTTAGTTAGGCATGGTGATCGAACTCGGGCGGCTTGCCACTAGACCCGGCACCCCGAGTTTGCGAGTAGCATGCGGTGCGCGCTTACGCTCATTACAAGGCCGCCCATCGGAGAGCTCCTCGGGATCTTGAGCTAGTGCACCTTTCGTATCGGCAGAGATGAGCCGTGGCCGGGACTTGTTCCCCGTATAGCGCGTTTAGTGTGTTGTGGTATTTCCGACTAAGACCACGAGATGGCATCCGAGGTCCAAGTGTGGACTTAGCTATGTGCTCCGCTCTGTGTTTGTACTCATAGCTTGCATACATTCTTCTAGATGATCATGTATATCGTATTGTACCCGGTTGGGGATTCTTACTGGGTAATTCGTTACTCACCCTTATTCTGTGGTTTTCCACGGTGTAATCAAGGCGGGAGACAGGATGGGTGATGGAGGAGCTGTGATCATGGAATCTATTTGTCATCTCTGATTATTCTATTTTATTTATCATGACTCTTGACTTTTGTTATTTCCCTGAATGCATGTAGACGGACAGAGCCCCGGGATGTTTTCTTACGTTTTATGGATTCCAAAGATATTTATACTTGTGGATTGTTTTAATGGTTTAAATAAATCTCGATCGAGTATGCTTTTAGAAATGTATGTTTTGGTTGTTGAATGTTTCTGTTTTTACTTGGGATCCAAATGTATTTTTCTTAATATCTTTTATTTTCACTACATGCATTGGGGTAAAGGCCCATTTAGAGCCCCTTTTGGGTGGGTCTTTACTGATTGGTATCGAGCTCGAGTCATAGATTCTCGTGAGTGACCTTTGTTGTAGGTCGTTTTCCATGATCATCGGCACTCAAGCGGTGTCATCAGTGCGCCTAGATTTATTGTTTTAGAAAGGAAAAGGGTTAAGAATTTACAATACCTATCATCTAGTGTATGCCTTGTTTGGTGTTGTGGAATGGTGACAGCGAGTTTTGATTCGTTGTTGGTTTGGATGTAGATCGCCAAAGATGCGATCCACCCGTCACCGAGAGGAGGTTCGAGAGCGGTGTCGAGGTATCGAGGATCGGATCGTCTCGCAGGGGACATCGTCCCAAGCCGACAACGATGGCATTCCACCAAAGAGCTCCTCTGTTACGCCTAGAGCGGGCGTTGAGGCGACCGAAGCGCCGTGAGATCGCTCTCCCGAGCAGAGTTTGCCGAGTCTATGAGGGCTTTTATGGTCGGCATGTTGAGTGACCAGAGGGCGAGAGACTGAGCCTTGTTAGCGCCAGCGGGAAGAGTCCCGAGCCCAGATCGAGCGGTGACTCGATTGGTTCAAAGAGAGCTCGTGCACCACCTCTCCACAGAGCAAGTAGCCCCAGAGGCGATATGGCGAGGTGCCGAGGAATTGGGTAGGTGGTGAAGGATTTTGTGAAGTGGAAGCCCGAGAAGTTCGATGCCACCGGTGATGCGTTAGCGGCGGCCAGTGGATTGCCCATTTGGAGTACACCTTCACGATCATGGTGTGCCCCGATATTCAGAGGCCGAGATGTGCGGCTCATGTGCTAGGAGGCACAAATGAGATGGTGGTGGGAGTCCACCTTGAGCGAGAGACCACCGGTCTCCACCCGCTACTTGGGAGTTCTTCAAGGCCGAGTTCAAGGTAAAGTTCATCGGTGATGAGGCTCGAGGAGAAGATGGTGGAGCTCTTCCCGAACACGAAGCGAGGTTACGATTCCATTGAGGAATATGAGCGCAAGTTCTCGTGAGTATGGATATTTTGCTCCTCGCTTGATTGCCACCCAGAGCTGAAGATTCGGAAGTTCATATCTCGGATTGAGGCGGTGTTTCCCGAGATGTCGAGGCTCGGGCCCCGACACTTATGCTAGGGTCAGCCCGATTAGCCACGATCTATAATGGGAAGTATCCTGCTGGCGGGTTGTTGCCGCTCTGTTCGGCGTCTGTCCCAGCACTGTGGGGCGAAGAAGAAAGTTTGACTTTCGGGAGGCGGCAGCGCCGCCAAGGGCGATTGAAGCAGAGATCGTGAGAGCTCCACCCGTTTCCACTCAGGACAGCGAGAGAGGACCCGAGCGATTTCCGCTTGTGCTACTTGTGGGAAAGTCCACGCGAGCTGTCGGCTGGACCTGGGATTGTGCTTCCGTTGTGGTAGAGAGGTCACATGGCCTGTTTTTGTGATCGACCCGGCTATGGCGGCTCGGCCAGCAGCCAGCAGACGAGTCGAGTGTTTGCTACGACCCGTCAGAGGCCGAGCGTCACGGATGCCGTGTGTGGTGTGCGCTTCTTGTTTTAGATCAACTGCGCATTTGTCTTGTTTGATTCTCGGTTCCACGCATTCTTTTGTATCTGTGTTGTTTGGCCGAGCATGCTAAGTTGAGGCTAGAGCCTCTAGGTTTTGAGTTATCTGTTGCAACTCCTTCGGGGAGTTAATATGTTGGCTAGAGATAAGATTAAGGATGGCCGGATCGAGATATCCGGAGAGTTGCTTGTGGCTACGCTCATAGTTACGCCTATGAGCGGTTTTGATGTGATTCTTGGTATGGAGTGGTTAGTCGCTAACCACGCGTTGATTGACCGCCACCGAAAGAAGTAGTGTTCGACCGCCAGGTCGGCCTAGCTTTAAGTTTCGTGGAGTCGAGGGTGGAGTTTGCCCGCCGATGGTGTCACCGTGAAAGCTCGTCGTTTGCTAGCTCATGGAGCTTGGGGCTATCTAGCCAAGTTGTGCAGGGAAGAGCCGCCTCGCCTGTCTGTTGATCAGTCTGCCGGTCGTGCGGGAGTTCGCGGATGTGTTTCCGAGGAGTTCTGGGGTTGCCCCAAAGAGAGAGGTTGACTTCATTATTGAGCTCGAGCCGGGACCCTCCCTATCTCGAAGGCTCCGTGTCGCATGGCGCCAGTGAGTTAAAGGCAACCAAGATTCGATTCTGGAGATGTTAGACCGAGGGTTCATCCGTCCAAGTGTGTCCCCGTGAGAACACGATTCTGTTTTGTGAAAAGAAGGATGGTTCTATGCGCTTATGTATTGATTACCGCGAGCTTAATAAGGTGACAGTGAAGAATAAGTATCCGCTGCCCCGTATCGATGATTTGTTCGATCAAACTTCAGGAGCTTCAGTGTTCTCCAAGATAGATCGAGATCCGGTTACCATCGATTGCGGATCGTGGATGCCGACATTCCTAAGACAACTTTCAGTCCGGATATGGTCACTATGAGTTTGTGGTCATGTCGTTTGGATTGACCAATGCCCCACCGCGTTTATGGACATGATGGATAGGGTGTTCAAATCATTTTTGGGCACTTCGTCATCGTGTTCATTGACGATATTCTGATTTATTCGAGGTCTAAAGAAGACCATGCAGAGCATTTGAGGCGAGTATTGGCGGCTTTGAGGAAAACCACTTTATGCGAAGTTTTCCAAATGTGATTCTGGTTGGGCGCAGTGGCCTTCCTAGGCCACGTAGTTTCGAGAGATGGTATAGCCGTGGACCCCGCGAAGATTGAGGCCGTGAGTTCATGGGCCAAGCCGACTTCAGATTGCCGAGATTCGCGACTTTACGGGTTTGGCGAGTACTACCGTCGGTTCGTCAAGGACTTCTCTGCTTTAGCCTCGCCCCTCACTCGTCGACGAGGAAGGGTGTCGAGTTTGTTTGGGACAAGCAGTGTGATGAGAGCTTTGCGAGCTCAAGCGCGATTTGACTTCAAGACTGATGTTGGCGATCCGGAGGGAGACAGTGGTTTCGTGGTCTACATGATGCTTCCAAGTTTGGATTAGGTTGTGTGTTGATGCAAAGACGGGAAGGTCATTGCCTATGCTTCCCGTCACCAAGCCGTATGAGCGAAACTACCCGACTCATGATATGGAGTTGGCGGCGGTGGTGTTTGCAATCAAGATTTGGAGGCATTACATGCGGTGAGCGGATTCGGATGTTTACCGATCACGAGCCTCAAGTATCTGCTTACTCGAAAGGAGTTGAATATGAGCGCGAGGAGATGGTTAGAGCTGGTAAAGGATTATGATCGAGATTTTGTACCATCCGGGTAAAGCCAATGTAGTGGCCGATGCTTTGAGCGTAAAAGACGTCGCACTCTGCGGCGTTGTTGAGTTCCCAGCCAGTTTGCGAGAGAGAGTTCGAGCGGGCCGAGGTTGCGATGTTGTTGGGAGAGGTTACCGCCGGTAGTAGCTCGATTGACTGCTCACCGGTCGATTCGCAATGGATTATAGACAACCAGCTTAGGTGACCCGCACTTAAGAGATTGGTTGACAGAGTCGATCTTGTGACTTGTGACTTTGACTTTGTGTATTCACCGAACATGGGGGTTGACTTATAGAGGCCGGTTGTGTGTTCCGGACATTGTAGGTTTGCGAGCCGAGTTGCTCTCTGAGGCCCACTGTTTCCCCTTTTGCTTGGCACCCGGGGTACCAAGATGTATCAGACCTTAAGCGGACTTTACGGTGGATGGGGATGAAGAGAGATGTGGCAGAGTTTGTCGGTACCATTGTCTCACTTGTCGGCAAGTGAAGGCACCCGTGCAGGAAGGCCACCGGTTTCTTTGCGACCACTGAGTGTACCCAGTGGAAATGGGAAGAGATCTCTATGGACTTTATATCCGGTTTGCCAAGGACTCAGGAAGTTCTCTCGATTTGGGTGATAGTCGACCGTTTGACCAAGAGCGCACACTTCATTCCCGGACGAGACACTTATACCGTGGAACAATGGCGCGCATTGTTTTTTGGAGCAGATCATCCGTTATCATGGTGTACCGGTGAGGATTGTGTCCGATCGTGACTCGCGGTTCACTTCGTTTCGAGAGCGCTCGAGAAGGGTTTGGGCACAGAGTGCGCCAAAGACAACTTTTCACCCTCGGACGGATGGTCGGTGAGAGAGAGTGAATCGATTCTCGAGGATATGTTGAGGGCTTGTGTGTTGGATTTCCCGGCGATTGGGACCAAATGATCTGTACTTGATGGAGTTTGCCTATAACAACGATTACGATCGGCGATTGGATGGCTCCATTCGAGGCATTGTATGGTAAGCGTTGTCGGTCCCCGTGTTCAGGGGAAGAGGTTGGTGGTAGATGTGCGAGTTTTGGGTCCCGAGTTCTGCCGCAGATTGACCAATGGTGCAGTCACGAAGATTAGAGCTCGTATGTTGACCGCTCGGAGCGAGCAGAGAGTTACGCCGATGTTCGGCGTCGAGATTTGGAGTTTGAGGTTGGTCGCATGTGTTCCTTAAGGTTGCTCCGATCGCGAGGTGTTCTGAGGTTTGGTAAGCGTGGGAAGTTGAGTCCCCGATTTGTTGGTCCGCTTTGAGATCCTAGAGAGGATTGGCGAGTTGCTTACCTGTTAGCCCTACCTCCGTCACTATCGGTGCATAGTGTTTTTCATGTATCGATGTTGAGGCAAAGATGTGCCGGACCCGTCGCGACATTGTGGACTTTGAGCCTTTGCACGGTGAATGAGGATTTGAACTTCGAGGAGAAGCCGGTGAGGATCCTTGCCTTTGAGACCAAGACGTTGCGCAATCGCGAGATTCGTTTAGTAAAGGTTCGATGGAAGAGTCGGGGTCGAGGAAGCCACTTGGGAACGGGAAGACGAGATGAGATTGCATTACCCTCGAGTGTTTGTTTTAAGGACTTTCGAGGGCGAAAGTCATAAAAAGGAGGGAATATTGTAACGACCCAGGTTTTTCTTCCCGGTCTTCCAGGTATGCCCTAGGGGTAATTTGGTAATTTGGTCGGGCCGTCAGGGTCGTTTGTGTCTTTTCCAGTTACTAAAATTATTGGTTGGTTTTTGTAGGTTTTTGGAGGGGTTTGTGGTTTGGTTTGAGTAAGGTTCGTTGCAAAAGTAAAAATAAAGGAATTTGTGCTGTAGCCGGGGTTTGAACCTAGGTCTCCTGGGAAGCTGGTAGAGAGGTGTGCCAATTGAGCCATTAGGTGCTCTTGTTACTCTTTCTGCATCACATCTTAGTTAACCTTGGATTTTGGAGTTTAGGTGCATTTGGTTAAATGAAATAGAATTAGGTTATTCCATCTTCTTCTCCAAAACACCTCTTGGCCGCCCAAGCTCTCCATCTCCATAGCCTTGCCGATTCTTCATCCTTGCATCTCCTTGGGTTCGATCATCATCATTCCGGGTAGGTATTGATCTTCTTCTTCTTCTTCTCATCCGTTTGGTGTGCGTTTGGCCAAGTGAAAAGAGGTGTGTTGTGTGTGTTGTGTTGATTGCAGCCAGCCGAGTGTAGCCGAGCCAAGAAACAGATCGCCCGATCGCTCGCTTGCCCAGATCCTGTCCCAGCCTTAAATTTCGCCGCTCGCTTCAAAGAAGACAGACGCCGCCGCTGCCGCACGTCCAGCCGATCGTTCGCACGCCCAGATCTGTCCCAGCAGCCTTGCCGATTCGCCAGCAGCGCAGATCGCCCGATCGCTCGCACGCCAGGAGGTCCTCGCCAGCGCCCGCGCGTCCAGCCGCGCCCGCGTCGCCCATCGCGCGCCCTCGCCGTGTCCGCTTGCGAATCGCTGCCCGCGCCGCGCCCAGCCGCGCGCGCGCCCGCGCGCGCCCTGCTGAAGCCGCTGCTAGCCGTGTCCGCATCGCACGCCAGCCAGCGCCGCCGCCTTCGCCACGCTGCCCGCTCGCGCCCTCGCCTGCTGTGCCGTGCCGTGCCAAGGCGGCCTGCCAGCGCATCCTTGCCGTGCCAGCTCGCCCGCAGCGACCCCAAGCTCGTGTCGTCGCGCGCGTGAGTTCCCCGAGCCGAGCTTGCTGTTCTATTGTTGTTTAGATATTTTAGATGCTTTGATTATTGTTGGTTTGCTAGGTTCCCGCCGCTAGCTCGGGATTGTTCCAGCTTAGGATTTGTGTGTAGAAGTCTTCCGACCAAGGTAAGGATTTCTTACCGGGTTGTGTGGACCTGCGGTATATTTGTGATTGTTGTTTTGTATGCCCGTATGATTACTAGCATGTTTATCTCTAGGTGCTCTGCTTCAATTCTGATCGCATGAACTCTTGTATTGTTTCTCATGTTAGCCCATGCTAGGTTGTTCTATTCTAGCATGTTCGATATCTGCTCTTGCTTCGTAGTATCATGCTAGGTTCTTTGTATCCGATGAGCACGTATTGGACCGCATTGATTGAATCGTTATTATTGTTAAGGTTTAGAATTGAGGTAGATAGAATCATCCGGGCCCGATGCATAAAGTATCTTGCATCTATGGCAAGGACGTTCGAGACAGTTTCTCCGCCCTTGACCCCGTGAGGGATTAGCTATCCCAACCGGTAGGCCCTGCAATCTTGGGTGAGGGTGGCGGATCATTAAATGCCCCAACGGTCGGGATGATGACTTGGCATTGCCTCGCCCCGGCGCGTCGGCACGCCTCGGCGTGTTCGGCAGTAGCCCTTGATTGGCACTGTTAGGGCAAGGACCGCTTCTGGTGTAAGCCTACCACGACCGGTTCCTTAGCCTCAAAGTGTGGTACAGTGACATAGTTCACGTGTCCGTCTCTCACCCCTATGTCGCTGACACCGATCCGGAGAGATTTAGTTAGGCATGGTGATCGAACTCGGGCGGCTTTTGCCACTGACCCGCACACCCAGAGTTTGCGGTAGCATGCGGTGCGCGCTTATGCTCATTCTGGCACGGATCGAGAGCTCCTCGGGATCTTGAGCTAGTGCACCTTTCGTGACTCGGCGATGAGAGACGGTGGGCCGGGACTTGTTCCCGTATAGCGCGTTTAGTGTGTTGTGGTATTTCCGGACTAAGACCACGAGATGGCATCCGAGGTCCAAGTGTGGACTTAGCTATGTGCTCCGCTCTGTGTTTGTACTCATAGCTTGCATACATTCTTCTAGATGATCATGTATATCGTATTGTACCCTGGTTGGGGATTCTTCTGGGGTAATTCGTTACTCACCCTTATTCGTGGTTTTCCACGGGTAATCAAGGCGGGAGACAGGATGGCTGATGGAGGAGCCGTGATCATGGAATCCTGCTTTGTCATCTCTGATTATTCTATTTTATTTATCATGACTCTTGACTTTTGTTATTTCCCCAGAATGCATGTAGACGGGCACAGAGCCCCGGGATGTTTTCTTACGTTTTATGGATTCCAAAGATATTTATACTTGTGGATTGTTTTAATGGTTTAAATAAATCTCTGATCGAGTATGCTTTTAGAAATGTATGTTTTGGTTGTTGAATGTTTCTGCTTTTTACTTGGGATCCGAAATGTATTTTTCTTAATATCTTTTATTTTCACTACATGCATTGGGGTAAAGGCCCATTTAGAGCCCCTTTTTAGGTCGGTCTTTACAACCTTAGCTCGTTAGAGTTCAGTTGGAACTGAACAAGAGCGGTGGTAGCAAAGCCGCGTAGTTTCTGATTGTCATGGCTAAGAGAGTTGTTCGGATCCTTACCTTGGGTAGAAGGTTTGTTGTGGCTAATGTTTGAGTAGGAGGATGGCGCATTCTGTAGCATTTCCAGGTCCTTTTGGTTTTCAAGCGCTTGGAGTTGGCCAATGTAGTTGAGATGCTTTGGAGAGGGTTGTGCCCGTAGCCTGGTTGTCTGTTAGATCGTTTGACGACCGTGTGTGTCGGAGGATGAACGGAGGATCCCTAGGTTGTGGAGAGCCTCTCCAGAGCTCGATCACCCAAGCAAAGTTGTTCCTCGGGTGAGTTGCTTTCAGATTTGGTAGACTAGCAAGCTAGTGTTTGTTTGGAGTAGAGTCCGGATTGGTTCCTGTGAGGTGGCTAGTTGGTTTTGGTGTTGACCAAGTTTTGGTTCTCTTGTTGTTTCAAGAGCTAGCTCTTGTTCGAGCAAGAGGGCGTTGCCCTGAGGACTGCTCCTAGTCGGGAAGTTTTGGGAGTTGACCCCTCCTCGATGGTTGAGTAAGTTCGCTTGTTCGGATTGGTGGTCCAATCGGTTGAGGTTTCCCTGGGTGTTGCTTCCAAGAGAGTTGGTTGTTGTTGCCCTTGGGTTTGAGCTAGTCAATGAGCATGTGTGATGTTCACGCCGCCTTCAGAGGTTCGCTTGCTTTGGAAATCGTTTCCCGTTGAGGAGTAGTCGGTGTAGCTCTTGAGTTGTGTAGTTGATCGAGTAGCGCAGTGGTTAGCCCAATGAGAGGGTCCTCGCCTTGTGTTGCTAGCAAGCAAAAGTTGTTTGTCCCGCAAGAAGCGGAGGCCACCAGTTTAAGAGTTGAGTTTTTGGGCCGGAAAGTCGTTGGTTCTTTGGGGTTTGAAGAAAACCCTAGTTTCTTTGGTGGTTGAGTTGCACCATGGATGCCAGCCTCGAGTATTATCTTTGGAGATAGCCTCGTCGGTCCGTTTCCCTTGCGATGTTCCGAGAGTGGAGTTCCTAGTCGCAAGATGAGTTAGGCCTAGGCTAAAAGGAGAAAAGTCCTTTGAGTAGCCAGTTGGACTTAAGAGTTGAGTGGCAGCTTGGAGGCGAGCCTTGCTCGTTATAAGCTTGGGTTGAGTTTCTGCAGAGCAAGCCCTTCTTGGGCTTTGTTCCTAGTTGATGTGCGTTCGCAGTTGGCGTTATAGCTGAGCCACAGTTGAGTGGGTTGGCACAGAGATGTCGTGGCATTGGTTGGAAACCTTTGAGTTGTTATCCTCCAGCTATTGTGTTGCTAGTAGCCGCGTGATGTTTTATTCTTTGCTGCTCGAGGTTTCCATGAGAGGAATGTTGTTTGTTTTCCTGTCTGGCGATGTTCACCTTGGCCAGTGGCTGAATGGATTGCATTGGAAAGTTTGTTGTCGGCCGTTGAGGGGCTTCAGTTTGTTAGTTTGGCCGAGTGGAGCCTGTGCCTGGACCTTGTCTTCTAAAGGTGGCCGTAGCTGGAGTTTCAGCTGGTGTGTTGGTGGTAGCCGTTTGGTGAACCAGAAAAGTGCCCCTTGGCTTTGGTGCTTCGATTTCTCATAAGATGGTTGCTTTAGTGTTGTGGACGCATGCTAGTTGGAGAAGGTTGCCTAGGGATCAGTCACCAGTTGGTGGTTCGAATTGGATTTCGTTAAGGATTGTAGGCAACCAGTGGGGTTCGCAGTCTCTTGCGAAAGTAAGAGTAGACTGTTTTGTTTCAAAACCACAGGAGGTTCAGGTTGTTTGGTCAACATGGTGAAGGGTCGAGGTTTGTTTGATAACAAATGGCGAGCATTCGAGAGAAGTTACTGTTGGAGCGTGGCGTAGTTTTAGAGCTTGTGACCCGTCCACGAGTTTGTTGTGAGTAGCGCCGTAGAGAGCGTTCGAGTTGGGTTAGCGGGGCTAAGTGAGCCCCTAAGATTTTAAGGCCGTTTGAGAGTTCGTGCGAGACAGAGGGTGTGACTCACCGACTAGCTATCGCATGATTTCTTCGAAGCTCAGTGTTAGTTCAGTTTTGGTTGAGATAGTTTGTGGCAGACTAGGTGTCTTTTGGGCTTGGAGCCTTTGGGAAACCAAGAGGGTTCGGTTTCGAAGAAGGATTTGTGTTGTCTTAACCGGGAGCTTGGTTGGTTAAGAATCAGTGGAGTTTTCCTAGAGTTATTTTCATCTTAGGACTTTCGAGGACGAAAGTCTTAAAAGGAGGGAGTATTGTAACGGCCCAGTTTTCTATTTTGGTTACCCAGGTGATTTCGGGTCATTATTCGGATGTTCGGATGGGCCGTTAGAGCTATTTTAACCCTTAGGGACATTTTGGTCTTTTGCCCCCGGTCAGGGTTTTGTGGATTTTCAGGATTCCAGGGTCATTCCTGCCTTTGTCGAAGCTCATTGGTTGTTGGATGCAAGACCCGAGAGGTTTGGGCAAGTTGTTTGGAAGTTTGGAGGTGTTTTAGAAAATGGCAAAATTAATTGTAATTTTGGTGCTTCCATTGGGTTTTGAGCCCTTGCCCTAAATAGTCTTAGGGAGTTTGTAGGAAAAGAGAGTCTTATTTTAAAATAAGATTGTTTGGGCCGAGTTTTGAAAGAGGAAGCTTTGGGAAGGGATTTTAGACCCATTTAAATTAGGAAAAGGGAAGAAAATCAAGAAAGTCCTTTCTCCCTTGTTTTGCAATCTCTCTCTCTCTCTCTCTCTCTCTCTCTCTCTCTCTCTCTCCTAGCCGACCTCACCAAGAAACCCTAGCCGCCCTAGCCGCACCCCCTCTCGCCACTCAGGCCACCAGTGCACGAGGCGGCCAGCCATGCCCAGTGTGCGCCAGACGCCTCGCATCGCCCATGCCAGCGTGCCCGGTCGCGCCACCTCGCCCAGCCAGAGCGCGTCGCGCCGATCCGCACCGAGCCGCCCGACGCGCGCGCGCTCCTCGCTTCGCTGCCGCCCGACGCCGCGTCGCCGCCGCCTCTCGCGAACCCGGCGTCCCGCTTTGCGCGCGCGCGAGCAGCGCCAGCGCCAGCCTCGCCAGCGCGCCAGCGCAGCTGCGCCCTGCTTAACCGCCCGGCGCGCCGTCCTTCTTTGAACTAGCTGCGAGGCGTGTGCCTTCTCGGTTGGTTGCTCGGGTTCGCTTAAAAGCTCGAGGGTCGTTATTTGATTCGGGATAGTTAACCTCCACTTATTTCCAGGTAAGGATTCTTACCCGGGGTTGTGTGGACCCTGCGAATAGTTGATAGCACGCTGATTACTGTAATTATATGAGTTTCTAGTGATAGGTTACATGTTTTCTTTTGATTCATGTTCGTGACATGTTTACATCCCGTTAGTCCCATGTTAGGCTTTCCTATCTTGATAGAACCATGCTGCCATTTGTATGCTGCTAGATCCAAGTTACGGTTAGATGTGTGATGTATAGTATAGAGGACCGAAGAGGCAACTAGTTTGGGGTCCCGCTCGGGCATGACCCGATGGACATCTCGAGGTGTGTAAGGCCCTATGGGCATCCTAGGTGTGTAAGGCCCACTGGGCATCACTGATTCTGGAGGTGTAAGGCCCTATGGGCATCCTAGGTGTGTAAGGCCCACTGGGCATCACTGATTCTGGAGGTGTAAGGCCCTATGGGCATCCTAGGTGTGTAAGGCCCACTGGGCATCACTGATACTGAAGGTGTAAGGCCCGATGGGCATCCTAAGTGTGTAAGGCCCCACTGGGCATCACTGTATCCTAAGTGTGTAAGGCCCCACTTTGGGCATCACCACTGTGTCTAGGTTGTGTAAGGCCCGAAGAAGGCATCCAAATGTAGGACCTAGGAGAGGCTATAGACGGAAGCCTTTGAGTAGGCTCGCCTTTGAAGTAGCTCATAGCCTACACCAACCGTGCCCGCTCTAAGTCATTGTATGGTTGCATGTCCGTGTGCTAAATGAGATGTTTTCGTATTGTACCCCTGGTTGGGGATTCTTCACGAGTATGTTTATACTCACCCTTATTTTCTCGTGGTTTTCCACCGGGTAACTTGGGGGACAGAGGTGGATGGCTAGGAGGAGGCTGCTGGATGATCATGGATAGCTGACTTTGAGTTGCACGTTCTTTCATTGTGTTTATGATTTAGCATGTAGTGGGACTTGAGTCCCTAGGAAAAATACTCAAAACTATTTGATGATTCTCGTACTCTTGTTTCCCTTGATTTGTTTTTAAGAAAGAACCGATCGATTATCTACCGTTTATTTTAAATGGAACTATATTTTCCTTGTTTTGAATGTGCTTACTTCAAAGATTTAAATTTCAAACTCGAATGACGTTTTACATTCCTAATCATGCATGCTAAGTAAGGACTTTAGGATAGAGACCGTTTCTTTGGGTCGGGTCCTTACATCAACTGAGCTACCCTGGCGGTAGCATCCCCTAACAACACTGCTATTTCTGCCCTCTCGAGATCCTTCCCGATGATACTCTTGGGGTTTGCCAATGTTGCGGATCACGAGGCCTTTCTACTTAGTGCATCACCACAACATTTGCTTTTCGGGGTGATAAAAGATCTCACGATCGTAATCCTTCACGAGCTCCAACCACCTCCTCTCGCCTCATGTTCAGGTCCTTCTCGAGTGAAGAAATACTTGAGGCTTTGGTGATCCGAGAAAATCTGAATCTTCTCCCCATACAAGTAGTGCCTCCAAATCTTAAGTGCAAAGACGCATCACGCCAACTCCATATCATGAGTCGGGTAATGCGCTCGTGGCGGTTTCAATGCACTCGAAGCGTGACGCTATCACCTTACCGTGTTGCATCAAAACGCATCCCAAACCAAACTTGCTTTGGCATCATCAGTACACCACGAAACCCCAGCTCCCTCCGGAACCGCCAACACCAGCGGACGTCAAACGCTCTTTAGCTTAGCAAAACTCTCATCGCACTTCCTATCCCAAACGAAATCTACACCCTTCCTCGTCAATCGAGTAAGCGGGGCGGCTATGGCAGAGAAGTTTTGAACAAAGCGGCGGTAATATCCGGCGGACCGAGGAAGCTACGAATCTCCGACACGATCGTCGGTGCCCGCCCACGAACTAACGGCCTCTATCTTCGAAGGGTCCACAGCCCACTCCCTCCTTAGACACGGCGTGTCCCGAAAATGCTACCTCCTCGAGCCAAAGTCACACTTTGAGAACTTCGCATAGAGCTTGTTCTCGCGCAAGGCTGCCAAAATCTGCCTTAGGTGCGAGGCATGGTCCTCCTTAGACTTAGAGTACACAAGAATGTCATCTATGAACACGATGACAAAGCGGTCCGAGAACGCCTTGAACACTCGGTCCATCATGTCCATGAATGCAATTTGTGGGCGTTAAATCGGTCCGAAAGACATGACTACGAACTCATAATGCCCATACCTCGACACGAACGCTGTCTTGGGAATATCTCGCATCCCGAATCCTCAAGCGGTGGTAGCCCGACCTCAAGTCAATCTTGAAAACACACAAGCTCCCCGAGCCGGTCAAACAGGTCATCGATACGAGGCAGCGGGTACTTGTTCTTAATGGTTACCTTGTTCAGTTCCCTGTAATCAATGCATAGACGCATCGAGCCATCTTTTTTCTTAACAAACAACACGGGTGCTCCCCACGAGGACACACTCGGCCTAATGAACCCTCTGTCAAGCAACTCCTGCAGCTGTTCCTTTAACTCTTTCAGCTCTGCTGGCGCCATACGATAAGGAGCTTTCGAGATAGGGCGAGTCCCCGGCTCAAGCTCTATGGAGAAGTCCACCTCCCTCTTCGGCGGCAGGCCAGGCAACTCTTCGGGAAAAACATCTGCAAACTCTTGCACTATGGGCACCTGCTCGACAGATAACTGGTCACGGTTCTCCCCGGTCAACTTAGCTAAGAAACCCCAAGCTCCTCGAGCTATCAAACGGTGAGCTTTAACTGCCGAAATTACCGGCGGACACACCCCACTCTGGGTGCCCCGAAATTTAAAGGTAGGCCTACCTGGCGGCCTGAACACCACCTCCTTACAACGACAGTCAATCATAGCGTGGTTCTCAGCTAACCAATCCATGCCGAGGATCACATCAAAACCGCTCATAGCTAACACAATGAGGGTAACCTGTAGAGTCTGGTCGGATACCTGTATCCGACCGTCCCTTACCTTCTGGCTAGCCAGCATACTAGTTCCCGAGGGAGTAGCGACAGACAACTCAAAACCTAGAGGCTCTAAATTCATGCAAGCAAGCTCAAGAAAAGCAAAGAGAACAAACGAATGGGTGGAACCCGAATCAAACAACACAAAGGCGAGGTGATCAAGAACTAGGAGCGTACCTGCCACTGCGGGTCCGGCTCTCTCAGCCTCCTGGCGAGTCGTAGCATATACTCTTCCCTGCTGCTGAGCTGGCTGTGCCACCACCTTTGCTGGGTGCGATCTTGGGCCGATGCCCTTCCTTTCCACAGCTTGAAACAAGCTCTAGGGTTACCACCACGGGGTCCCCAATGCCGCTTCCGCAGATCTACAATACGGTGGCGGCGTCCTACGCCTGTTGGCGAGGCTGATCACGGTTACGGTCTCGGTACTGGTCTCTGCCATGATAAGAACCCTGGGGGCGCTGACCGCCCCCCCGGACATTGCTCCCTGAGTCAAACTTGCGCTTCTGGCCCGAGTACACTGGGGCCTTAGACACTACGGTACTAACAACAACTCGCTCCGAGGAAACTTCCCATCATAAATCGCTTGCCAATCAGATCTTGTCTTGGCAAAAGTTTCGGGCTCGTGCCCTAACATCCTCGTGACACTCCTGTCTCAAACCCGCAATAAACTTCCCCGATCTTGATTCCCGGTAGAAATCAAGCGTGGCGCCGAAGTATCCATACTCGAGAACTTCTTCTCGTACACCTCGATCGAGTCGAGACCCTTCGCTAAGGTTTGAAAACACTCAATCATCTTCTCTTGGGCTTCTTGATAATAAATTTGCCTTGAACTCGGTCTTGAAGAACTCCCGGTGGCGTGTGGGGACCCGGCGGTCTCTCACTTAAGGTGGAATCCCACCACCACTTAGCCATATCAGCCTAATACGTGAGCTCGCACATCGAGCTCGGCGCACCTCGAGACACTCCATTACCATAAACGTATATTCTAACTCGGCCAATCCACGTGGCAGCTACCAATGGTTCCCCGGGGGCACTAAACTTCTCCGGCTTCCATTTCACAAAATCCTTCACCACTTGCCTAGATCCTCGGCGCCTTCCCGCCATAACGGCCTCATTCACAATTGGCTCTCGCGAGTCAAGCGGTCTTGGTGGCGCTGCAGCCTCTCAACTGAACCAACTCGGTCGATTGCCGTGCACGAACGCGGACTCCTCCTCTCACAGGCAGCTAATAAAGCTTATGCGTTTCGCTCTCTGCTCGGCCCTCTGGTGGCTAGCAACCCAACCACAAGAGCCCTCATAGACTCCACAAAAGCGGCTCCCGCAGCTTCTCGAGACTCGCTTACCCCTACACCTCTCCGGCAACACGGTTGAAGGGCCTGATGGTGGCTCTAACCTCGGCATCGGCTTGGGACGAGGTCCCCGGTGTCGAGAATCGTCGAATGCCCCGGTGGTCGGCCTCGAGCCTCCCCAGCCTCTACGAGTGATCGCGGGCCAGGAAATCTACAGCCAAACCAACAATGGGTCAGAACCTGTCTTCCCTGCTCTACAACAACAAGTCATGTACATGCAAGGTGCAACCGGTATTGTAATTCTTAACCCTTAACTTTAAACTTACGGACATACCTGATGGCTGGCGGAGCGTCGATGATCATGGAAAACAACCTACAACTGCAGGTCAGTCTACAGAACCTATAACTTGGCTCTGATACCAACTATAAAGACCCGACCCAAGAAACGGTCTCTAACCTAAAGTCCATACTTAGCATGCATGATCCAAAATATAAACATCATTCAGAGTCGGAAGTTTAAACCTTTGAAGTAAACACTTTTAAAACAAAACCATGATTTCAATTAAATAAAACAGGTAAATGACTGATCAGTACTTTCTTAAAACAATTCAAAGGAAAACGGTACGAGAACATAAAATAGTTTGAGTGCTTTTTCCTAGGGACCAAGTCCCACTACAAGCTAAATCATTAAGGAAAACATTTAAAGAAACGTGCGACCCAGAGTCAGCTATCCATGATCATCGAGCCGCTTCCTCCTAGCCACCCAGCCTCTGTCCCAAGTTACCTGGTGGAAAGCCACAGAAAATAAGGGTGAGCAACAAGTTACTCAGTAAGAATCCCCAATCGGGGTACAATACGAAATCATCTCATTTAGCACACGGACAGGCAACCATACAAAGACTTAGAGCACGAACGGCTGGCTTGGGCTATGAACTACTTCTAGGGCGAGCCTATCCAAGGGCTTCCGTCTATAGCCTCTCCTAGGTCCTACATTTGGATGCCCTTCGGGCCTTACACAACCTAGGACACAGTGATGCCCGGTGGGGCCTTACACACTTAGGATGCCCATCGGGCCTTACACCTCCGATGACGGTGATGCCCGGTGGGCCTTACACACCTAGGATGCCCATAGGGCCTTACACCTCCAGAATCAGTGATGCCCAGTGGGCCTTACACACCTAGGATGCCCGTAGGGCCTTACACCTCCAGAATCGGTGATGCCCAAAGTGGGCCTTACACACCTAGGATGCCCGTAGAGGCCTTACACCTCCTCGAGAATCGGTGATGCCCAAAGGGCCTTACACACCTAGGATGCCCGTGGGCCTTACACCTCGAGAATCGGTGATGCCCAAAGGGCCTTACACACCTAGGATGCCCGAAGGGCCTTACACCTCGGATGTCCATCGGGTCTTGCCCGGCGGGACCCCAAACTAGTTACCTCTACGGCCCTCTATACTATACATCACACATCTAACCGTAACTTGGATCTAGCAAAGATACAATAGGCAAAAGATGGTTCTATCAAGATAGGAAAGCCTAACATGGAACTAACGGGATGTAAACATGTCACGAACATGAATCAAAAGAAAACATGGAAACTATCACTAGAAACTCATATAATTACAATGTCAGTGTGCTATCAACTATTCGCGAGGTCCACACAACCCCGTAAGAATCCTTACCGGAAATAAGTGGAGGTTAATTATCCCGAATCAAATAACGACCCTCGAGCTTTTAAGCGAACTCGAGCAACCTAAACAAGTAATAAAACATCCTAATTAATAAACAAGATCTAAAATCGTGAAGTCCAAAGGGTGGAGGCTCGGGAATTTACCAACCGAGAAGGCACTAGATCTCGGTCCCATCTATCTCGGCAAAGCAGGGCACTCGGCGGCAAGTGGGCGAGCGGGACGTGCTGGTGAGCGAGCAGCAGGCGCGCGGCGGCGCTTGCGGCGCAAGGTGCGGCGCGGGACGAAAGCGCCAGGTGACACGGGGCGCTGGCGCGGCGCGTTGCTGAATCGCGGAATCGATAAGCGTGGAGTGCCTGTGCGCGACGGCGCGACATGGACGGGTAAACGCGGCGGCGGCGCGCGCTTTGGCGTCTGGCGCTGGGGCGCTGGCTGCGACGGCTAACTGGCTGGCTGGGGGTCTGGCTTCTTGGCGATGGGGCTTCTTTGGTGCGATCTGGGCTGGGCCGCTGACTGGCCGCTTTGCTGGTTGCTTGCTTGGGTGGCCGGGACGGCTCGTGTGAGGCTCGGTTGGGTTTTTGGTGAGGTCGGCCGAGAGAGAGAGAGAGAGAGAGAGAGAGAGAGAGAGAGAGAAAAGTGGTAAAACAAGGGAATGGGATTTTCTTGATTTTCCTTCCTTTTCCTAATTTAAATAGGTCTTGGTGACCTAAATCCCTTCCCGGGGATTCCTCCTTCGAGTCCCGATTGAAGCAACCTTTTCTCCTTATAAAAACTCATTTAAACCAAGCTTCCAAATTACCATCTAGGGCAAGGGCTCAAATCCCAATGGAAGCACTTAAATTAACAATAATTTTGCTAATTACCAAATCACCTTCAAACTTCCAAACAACTAGCTCGAACTTCTTGAGTCCTGCAACCAACAACAATCAAGCCTCGACAAAGGCAGGAGTGACCCCTGGAATCCTCCAAAACCCACAAAACCCTGACCGGGGCAAAAGACCAAAATGCCCCTAAGGGTTAAAAAGCTCTAACGGCCCATCCGAACATCCGCATAATGTCCCGAAAACTCCTGGGAAACCGAAATAGAAAATTGGGCCGTTACAATACTCCCTCCTTTTAAGACTTTCGTCCTCGAAAGTCCTAAGACGAAAATAACTCTATGAAACCCCACTGATTCTTAACCAACCAAGCTCCTGATTAAGGTAACACAAATCTTTCTTTGAAACCGAACCCTTTTGGGTTCCCAAAGGCTCCAAGCCCAACAGACACCGAGTGCGCTTTTTAACTATCTCAACCTATACTGAACTAACACTGAGTTTCGAAGAAAACATGCGATAACTAGTCAGTGAGCCACATCCTCTGATTCGCACCAATTCTCAACGGTCTTACGACTCTAGGGCTCACTTATCCCTGCTAACCCAACTCGGAGCGCCTCTCTCTTGGTGCTACTCTTAGCAAACTCGTGGACGGGTCACAAGCTCTAAAACTCAACGCCACGCTCCGGCGTAACTTCTCTGAATGCTCATAGCTGCTATCAAACAGCCTCGACCCTTCACCATGCTGACCAACAACTGAACCTCCCAGGTTTCAGAAACAAAACGGTCTACTCTTACTTCGCAAGAGACCTGCGAACCCACTGGTTGCCTACAATCCTTAACGAAATCCAATTCGAACCACCAACTGGTGACTGATCCCTAGGCAACCTTCTCCGACTAGCATGCGTCCACAACACTAAAGCAACCATCTTTACGAGAAATCGAAGCACCAAAGCCAAGGGGCACTTTTTTCAGTTCACCAAATGGCTACCACCAACATACCAGCTGAAACTTCAGCTACGGCCACCTTTAGAAGACAAGGTCCAGGCACAGGCTCCACTCGGCCAAACTAACAAACTTAAGCCCCTCAACGGCCGACAACAAACTTTCCAATGAAATCCGATCAGCCACTGGCCTAGGTGAACATCGTCAGATAGGGAAACAAACAACATTCCTCTCACGGGAACCTCGAGCAGCAAGGAATAAAACAACACGCGGCTACTAGCAACACAAAAGCTGGAGGATAACAACTCTAAGGTTTTACCAACCATTTCCACGGCACCTCTGTTGTAAAGACCCGACCCAAAAGGGGCTCTAAATAGGCCTTTACCCCAATGCATGCATTCAAAGGAAAGGATAATATGCAAATAAGTTTTCAGATTCCCAATTAAAACAAAACAATCAAGGTTCAATCAAATCAATATAGTTTGTTTGAAACTGTCCCTGTCTCCAAGCACTGTTTCAAGGCAAATACATTTCCAAAACGTACACTGATCGAGAGATTTATTAAAACATTTGAAACAACCTCAAATTCAATAAAGCGGGAATCCACAAAATCATTCAAAAACATCCTAGGGCTCCGTGCCTGCTACATGCATTCGGGGAAAATGAAAGACAAGAGTCATAGAAATAAAAAGTCGAGAGGCGACAACACGTTCCCATGATCATAGCTCCTCCTTCACCATCATCGCCTCGCGCCATGGTTACACGAAAGATAAGTAAGGGTGAGTAACGAATTACTCAAGAAGAATCCCCGACCGGGTACAATCACGATGCACATGGTCATCTAGATGAGTGTATGCAAGCTATGAACATAAACACATAATAGAGCACATAGCTTAAGTCCACACTTGGACCTCGGATGCCAACTCGGGGTCTTAGTCCGAATAATCCACACCACACAATACGCCCTATACGAGAACCAAGTCTCGGCCTCGGCACCGCTCTGCAGCCGATACGAAAGGTGCACTAGCTCAAGATCCCGAAGAGCTCTCCGGTCGGCGCCAGTAATGAGCGTAAGCATGCACCGCGTGCTACTGCGAACTATGGGGTGCCGGGTCTAGTGGCAAGCTGCCCATGTCCAATCCACCACGCCTAACTAAATCTCGGATCGGTGTCACCGACATAGGGGTGTGAGACACTGGACACGTGAACTATGTCACCAACCACCGCACTGAGGCTAAGGAACCGGCCGTGGTAGGCTTACACCGTAGCGGTCCTTGCCTAACAGTGGCAATCAAGGGCTACGGCCGAACACGCCGAGGACGTGCCGATCGTCGGGGACGAGGCAATGCCAAGTCATCATCCCGACCGTTGGGGCATTTAACGATCCGCCACCCTCACCCAAGATTGCAGGGCCTCACCGGTCGGGTTAGCTAAACCCTAACGGGGTCCAGTGGACGGAGAAGCTGTCTCGACGTCCTCGCCATGGATGCAAGATACTTTATGCATCGCCCGGATGATGCTACCTACCTACACTTTAACCTATCATATCAATAACATACAATCCAATACAATCCAAAACGTGCTCAATGAGATACAACGAACCTAGCATGGTACTACGAAGCAAGAATGAGATATGAGCATGCTAGAACGGAACAACCTAGCATGGGCTAACATGAGAGAACAACATACGAAGTCATGCTAGTCGAGAATTGAACAGAGCACCTAAACTATACATGCTTGATAATCACAAACAAACATACAAACAACAATCACATAGAACATCGCGGGGTCCACACAACTCCGTAAGAAATCCTTACACGCCGGAGGCAACTACACACAAAATCCTAAGCCGCGATCGAACCCGAGCTAGCTACCGAGAACCTAACAAAAACAATGATAATCACACTCTAATGGCTTAAATATAATAAAATAAATAGGGCTCGGCTGGGAGCAACTCACGCGATCGGTGACACGCGGACGACGGGCGGCACGGACGAAGCTGCTTCTTTGGCGCGGATGGGCGCGGAGTGGCGGCAAATGGGCGCCATCGGCGCTGGCTGCCACGCGACAGCGGCAGCGCCCGGGCGCGATGGCGCGCTAAGCGCGGACGCAGCTGAGGGCACGCGGACGGGCGGCGCAGACGAGCAGAAGCGCGCGGCGCGCGAGACGCGACGACGCGCCGCGCTTCGAGGCTGCGATGCGGATGCGAGCTTCGGTGGCGATGGCGAGGCGCTGCTGGCGCGCGCGCGCGAACAGTGCGATCGGCGGCTACGACGCGACGACCGCGCGGGACCAGTCTTCGCAACGCCGCTGGCAAGCGGCTGCGGCGGCACTGGCGCTGGCGTGCGTCTGCTTTGGCGCGCTGGCGCTGAGGGCTCTGCTGTGCGATCGGTGGGCTTTGCTTTCGGCCACTTTGCTCATTTGGTCGCTTAGCTGGCGGAGCAGCGCTCGGGGCTGCAAGGGAAGAAAATCACGGCAAGGGGCTTGGGAGAGAAGAGGTTGGGCGGCCATGGAGTTTTGGGGAAGAAAACACAAAACCTAATTTCTTTTCATTTAACCAAATGCACAAAACTCCAAAGATCCAAGGGTAACTAAGATATGACGCGGAAAGAGTAACAAGAGCTCTCCATAGCTCAACCGCACGCCTCCTCCCGAGCTTTCCGGAGACCCGGTTCGAATCCCAAGCGCAACACAAATTTCCTATATTTTTACTTTTGCATCTATCCATGCTCAAACCCATCCACAAAGCCTCAAAACTTACATAATACCATCCAATAATTTTAGCAACTGGAAAAAGACATAAACGGCCACTGACGGCCCGACCAAATTACCAAAATACCCCCGGGGCATACCTCGAAGACCGGGATGAAAACACGGGCGTTACAATATTCCCTCCTTTTTATGACTTTCGTCCTCGAAAGTCCTTAAAATCAAAAAGCGACCACGGATCGCGCAATCTCATCCCGTCTTCCCGCTCACAAGCGGCCTCCTCTGAACTCGACTCCTCCACCGAACTTTCACCAAACGGATCCCACGATTATGCAACGCGTCTACGTCTCAAAGACCGAGAATACTCACAGGCTTCCCCTGAAGCTCAAACCTCAATCACCGCAAAGGCTCAAAGTCCACAATGAACAATGGGTCCGGCACATGTCGCCCCAACATCGATCACGTAAAAACACTCGTGTGCACCGTGTCAACAAACAAACTCAACCCTACAACAAATCAAGCCAAACAATCAACCTTCCAGATTCCAAAACTAAACGGCCTACACTTACTTCACAAAAGACCAACAAACCTCAAACCTTGACTACACCTTAACGAGATACAAACGAACCACCAATCGCGCGGCGATCCAAAAAGACAAACTTCTCCAACGAAACACGACCACAACACTTAAGCAACCATCTTAAGGAGAAAATCGCCGAGCAAGGAACATCCAACATTCCTCTCAAGGAAAACTCGGGAAGCAAGGACTAAACCATCACGCAGCCTATCTCGCGACACAACACCTTGAGGAAAACGGCTCAACGACTTACCAACTAATGCCACGGCACCTCTGTGCCAACTCAATCAAACGCGGCTCTACTAACGCCAATCGGGAACTCACAACAACTAGGAACAAAGCCCGAGAAGGGCTTGCTCGTGAGAACTCAACCCAAACTTATAACGAGCAACGCCGCCTCAAGCTACTACTCAACTCTTAAAATCCAACGGCTACTCAAAGGACTTCCCTTTAAGCCTAAGCCTAACTCATCTTCCAACCGAAGCTCCACTCCCAAAACCTCACAAGGAAAACGGATAACGACAACCTCAAAGCTTACGGATCACGGGCCACACGAATCCGCAAGACTACCTCGCAAGCTATCACTCGAGGTGGCATCCAAAGAGCAACTCAACCACCACAGGAGGCTAGAGGGAAAGGAAATCTTCAATCCCCAAAAGAACCAACAACTTGCCGAACAACTCAACTCTTCTTGGTGGCCTCCGCCCTTGCGGGAACAAACAACTCTTGTTTGCTAACAACACAAAGCGAGGACCCTCTCATTGAAGGTGACCATTTGCGCTACTCGATCGACTACACAACTCGGGAGCTAAGGCGACTCACGCCAAGCGGGAAACGACTTCCCGGCAAAGCAAACTCGAAGGCGCAAATAACTCCACACACGCTGCTCGACTTGCTCAAACCCAAGGCAACGACAACCAACTCTCTTGGAAGCAACACCCAAGAGAAAACTCAACCAATCGGACCACCAAACCAAAACAAACAAAGACTTGCTCAATGGCGAGGGAGGGGTCAACTCCCAAAACTTACGACTAGGAACAAGACCTTAGGGCAACGCCTCCGGCTAGAACCAAACTAGCTCTCAAAACAACAAACGAACCAAATCTTGGCCAAACACTCACAAGAGGCGAAACAACCTTTCTGCGACCTCTAGAACACCATCCAAGAATCCGCTTAAGCGGACAAACGACTACTTCCAAGCGACCAACAAACTTTTCCTTCAAGCTAGCGCTTCCACCATTAACTCCAAGACCAAGGGAGTAACGACAACTCCCCGAAGAAACGGCTCTTACAAGCGGACAACCAACGGACGAGAGAACTCCACATACGCTCACTGTCTTGCTCCACGAGAGCAACAACATCTAATCTCACGAGGCGCAACAAGGGTCCATCTCGATGAACCTCCAAATGCCAAACGGGGCAACTCAACATCCTGGAAACAGGAGAAACAACCAACATGGTACAAACCACTCGCCCCACGAGCAAAACTAAACTCTAACAACTCCAATCCACACCTTGGTCAACACCAAGCATCAACTTGCCACCACACCGAAACCACTCCGGACTTTACTCCAAATAAACACTAGCTTGCTAGTCTACCAAGATCGCTAGCAACTCCACCGAGGCTTACAAACTACACGCCTCCGGCTAGCCAACCTGAAACTCACTAGTGGGCTCGATGAGCTCGCGGAGAGGCTCTCCACAACCTAGGGTTCTTCGGCAACCCTCGACACACACACTTCTTAAGGCATACGATCTAACAGGACAAGCGCTGAAACAAACAACTCCAATTGCCAAGATCCCAACCATGTGGCCAACTCCAACACCTTGGGAACCTTGGGGACCCGAACGCTACGAAATCGTCATCTTCCTACTCGGACATTAACCACAACATAACTCCTATCCAAGGAAGGATCCGAACAACTCTCTCGCCATGACGATCGGAAACCACGCGGCTTAGCTACCATAGCTCTTGTTCGGTTTCCAATCGAACTCCAACCAACGATCAACAAAAGATCCACCAACCAAGCTTAGGTCCAACTTAACAAATCTTGCCTAAGCAACAACTTGATACCACGAGCACGGTATCCTTACCACCTCAACCAAAGCCTTACAACATCCATCCGAGTCCAACTTCTCCGAGAACCGAGCACTAGATCCCCAAAGAAAACCCTACATGGATCTCGAAACTCTCGCCACGGAACGAACCACACAAAACACACTTGTGTGCACAACTCTCAACCTTCCTTTAGAGATCCAAGACTAACAAGCGCTTTTCCCAAAAAGCAACACTAGCTCTGGCGAGGATACAAGCATCCAAGGAACACCAAAAGTTCCATCTCCACACGATACTGAAGGCGAGGCAACCTTGCTCTACCAAAGCATAATCATGCCAAACCAAACTTACTTTGTACCAAGCCTCAACCAAGGGTGCTTACCCCTAAGGCATCCAAAACCTCTCGCAAGGCATCGGCTCATCTCGCCTCATAGGCATCCAAATCATCTCATGAGCATCCAACTCGAGATCCCTCTCACTGGACCAAACTCGCATATCGATGCTCAACTCTCCTCGGCTTAGGCCCTCGAAGGTAGTTGACCGCACTACCAACCACAAAGAAAATCTCTTGGCCTTAGCACTAGCGTGAGACTCACAAGCACTAACATTTACCAACCGCAACCTCACGACTTACTCAACCTCCGAAACACTTTGGAAGAGGCTCCGGCTCCTCTCGAGCATCCTTTCGCTTGTAGTCCATCGACTACCACCGAACTAGCCCTCGGCACGACCTAAACGGGTGCAAATCGCCATAAGCAGATCCAAGGCTAAAGGAGTGCGTTGAACTCCGAACGGCATAGAACCATCTGCTATGCCCAAGCCAAGCTCAAGCTCGAACCGGACTTAGTGCCAAAGTGGCACACCAACCAATGCACCTCAAGTGCTACTACTACCAAATCCACATCCGAGGAAGTCGGGAACATTAAACAACAAAGAGGCTCGCAAGAGGGCAAAGATGACCCTTCATCGCGCCTCAAGCCACTAACACGGCAACTTGCCAAACAATCGGGCGGCTGGTGGAGACTCGCTGAGTCCACCTCTCACAAGGGACTTCCACCACCATCGATGAACCAAATAAAGACAGAGCGGCACACCTCGGCCTCGAGCAGCAGGGGGCATCCCACACACGGATGCTAAACTCAAACTGGCCAACTACTTTACTACTAGCGGTAGGACTTACTAAAACATCGAGCTCTCTGCATCCATTTGCCAACTGGCGTCTCCATCAACGCCAACAAACTCATCTGAATAAACCTGCTGATCATGCCCTCCCGGGAACCTCCTCCGCTACAAGAGCTCTTGGGGGGAAAAATGCTTGAAACAAACTCATCACCGGGCTATCTGTGCCGGGACTCCTCACTACGCGCTACAAATCTGCGCTGGGTCTCCGCTCTCACGATAGCTAAAGACACGCCATCAAATCTCTCATGGCTGGAGCACACTCTGCTCAAGGAGTCTCACTCAGGCGCCTGCTAGCCTCTACCCCCTCCTCTAGGCAACTCAATCTGCCCGGGGCCAAATCGGCATGCGGGCCTAACAACCTGGGCGCGCCTCAACATCAACACGATCGGTCCAACTCCTCGGTCGGACATGCCAAGCGCCACTGCTCCTGCAGGTGCGATCAACATCTTGGCGATGCCGCACGAAGCACCACCACCCTCTCACTAGGGAAAGCGACAATCGGGCCACAAATGGCCAACGGGAGTCTAAGCTCGCCTCCTGCGGAGCGATGTTCCGGGGCATCCGAATCTATCTGGATACCTCAACAAGCCGCCAAACAAATTGCTGCTTCGCGAAAAGTTGGCATGATGGCTCACTAAGCCCAAACCAACAACGAGTCGTGAACACGCTTCGTCTCGCTCCACAACACTACACAAGGCATACACTAGATGAAAGGTATTGTAAATTCTTAACCCTTTTCTAAAGCAGAAAACTTAGGCGTACTGATGACCGCTTGAGTCTGGTGATCATGGGAAAGACGACCTACAACAAAAGGTCGGGTCTACAAAGTCTATGACTCGAGTTACGATACCAAGCTGTAAAGACCCGCCCAAAAGGGGCTCTAAATAGGCCTTTACCCCAATGCATGCATTCAAAGGAAAGGATAATATGCAAATAAGTTTTGATTCCCAATTAAAACAAAACAATCAAGGTTCAATCGTAAATCAATATAGTTTCTTTGAAACTGTCCTGTCTCCAAGCACTGTTTCAAGGCAAATACATTTCCAAAACGTACACTCGATCGAGAGATTTATTAAAACATTTGAAACAACCTCAAATTCAATAAAGCGGGAATCCACAAAATCATTGAAAAACATCCTAGGGCTCGTGCGTCTACATGCATTCGGGGAAAATGAAAGACAAGAGTCATAGAAATAAAAAGTCGAGAGGCAATGACGTTCCCATGATCATAGCTCCTCCTTGACCATCTGCCTCGCGCCATGGTTACCCGAAAGATAAGTAAGGGTGAGTAACGAATTACTCAAGAAGAATCCCCGACAGGGGTACAATCACGATGCACATGGTCATCTAGATGAGTGTATGCAAGCTATGAACATAAACACATAATAGAGCACATAGCTTAAGTCCACACTTGGACCTCGGATGCCAACTCGGGGTCTTAGTCGGAATAATCCACACCACACAATACGCCCTATACGAGAACCAAGTCTCGGCCTCACTGTCTATCTCTCTTATCGTCACGAAAGGTGCACTAGCTCAAGATCCCGAGGAGCTCTCGGTCGTTGGCGTTGTAATGGCGTAAGCATGCACCGCGTGCTACTGCGAACTATGGGGGTGCCGGGTCTAGTGGCAAGCTTTGCCCATGTCCGATCACCACGCCTAACTAAATCTGGATCGGTGTCACCGACATAGGGGTGTGAGACTGACACGTGAACTATGTCGGCTGAACCACCGCACTTTGAGGCTAAGGAACCCGGTCGTGGTAGGCTTACACGGTAGCGATCCTTGCCCTAACAGTGGCAATCAAGAGCTACGGCCGAACACGCGAGAGCGTGCGTTACCGTCGAGGGGCGAGGCAATGCCAAGTCATCATCCCGACCGTTGGGGCATTTAACGATCGCCACCCTCACCCAAGATTGCGGGGCCTACCGGTCGGGTTAGCTAAACCCTAACGGGGTCGAGGACGGAGAAGCGTCTCGACGTCCACGCCATGGATGCAAGATACTTTATGCATCGAGCCGGATGATGCTACCTACCTACACTTTAACCTATCATATCAATAACATACAATCCAATACAATCCAAAACGTGCTCCAACAGATACAACGAACCTAGCATGGTACTACTGAAGCAAGAACAGAGATATGAGCATGCTAGAACGGAACAACCTAGCATGGGCTAACATGAGAGAACAACATACGAAGTCATGCTAGTCGAGAATTCGAGCAGAGCACCTAAACTATACATGCTGATAATCACAAACAAACATACAAACAACAATCACATAGAACATCGCAGGTCCACACAACTCCGTGAAGAAATCCTTACAGCGCGGAGGCAACTACACACAAAATCCTAAGGCTGCGATCGAACCCGAGCTAGCTACGAGAACCTAACAAAACAATGATAATCACACTCTAAAGGCTTAAATATAATAAAATAAATAGGGCTCGGCTCGGGGAGCAACTCACGCGATCTGGTGACACACTGAGGCGGCGGCGACGCGGTGGGAAACTCTTCTTTGCGCGGATGGCGCGATGGGCGGCAAATGGCGCGCCTGCTGGCGCGATGGGCGGCAAATGGGCGCCTACATCGGGCGCTGCCTTGCTGCACGACAGACAGCGCTGGCGCGGATGGCGCTAAGCGCGGACGCAGCAGCCATTGGGCGGCACGCCGGACGGCGCGCGGCGCGACGCGAGAAGGCGCGCGCGCGCGAGCCGCGGACAGCAGGCGCTCGGGCCGCGATGCGGACGCGAAGCTCGGTAGCGATAAGCGGCGCTGCTGCGCGCGGCGAACGCAGTGCGATCGCGGCGGCTACGACGCGACGGCGGACCTGGATGGTGTCTTCGCGACGCCTCTCTTGGCGGCTGCGACGGCTGGGCGCTGGCGCGCTGAAATTTCTTGCTGGTGCGATCTGGTTGGCCGCTCGACCGGCTCGGTGGGTCGCTTAGGCTGGCCGGAGCAGCGCTTCGGGTGCAAGGGAAGAAAATCACGGCAAGGGGCTTGGGAGAGAAGAGGGTTGGGCGGCCATGGAGTTTTGGGGAAAAAACACAAAACCTAATTTCTTTTCATTTAACCAAATGCACAAAACTCCAAAGATCCAAGGGTAACTAAGATATGACGCGGAAAGAGTAACAAGAGCTCTCCATAGCTCAACCCACGCACGCCTCCTCCTGAGCTTTCCCGGAGACCAGGTTCGAATCCCAACCGCAACACAAATTTCCTATATTTTTACTTTTGCATCTATCCATGCTCAAACCCATCCACAAAGCCTCAAAAACTTACATAATACCATCCAATAATTTTAGCAATTGGAAAAAAGACATAAACGGCCTGACGGCCCGACCAAATTACCAAAATACCCCGGGGGCATACCTCGAAGACCGGGATGAAAACACAGGCCGTTACAATATTCCCTCCTTTTTATGACTTTCGTCCTCGAAAGTCCTTAAGACTGAAACAAAGACACGGAGATCACGCAATCTCATCCGTCTTCCCGCTCACAAGCGGCCTCCTCTGAACTCGACTCCTCCACCGAACTTTCACCAAACGGATCCCACGATTATGCAACGTCTACGTCTCAAAGACCGAATACTCCACGGGCTTCCCTTGAAGCTCAAACCTCAATCACCGCAAAGGCTCAAAGTCCACAATGAACAATGGGTCCGACACATGCTTTGCCCCAACATCGATACGTAAAAACACCGTGCCACAAATTGTCAACAAACAAACTCAACCCTACAACAAATGGCCAAACAAGCCGAACCTTCCAGATTCCAAAACTAAGCGGCCTACACTTACTTCACAAAAGACCAACAAACCTCAAACCTTGACTACGGCCTTAACGAGATACAAGCGAACCACCAATCAAGCGGCGTGATCCAAAAAGACAAACTTCTCCAACCAGAACACGACCACAACACTTAAGCAACCATCTTAAGGAGAAAATCGCCGGAGCAAGGAACATCCAACATTCCTCTCAAGGAAAACTCGGGAAGCAAGGACTAAACCATCACGCAGCTATCTGCGACACAACACCTTGAGGAAAAAAAGCTCAACGACTTACCAACTAATGCCACGGCACCTCAGTGCCAACTCAATCAAACGCGCTCTACTAACGCCAACCGGGAACTCACAACAACTAGGAACAAAGCCCGAGAAGGGCTTGCTCGTGAACTCAACCCAAACTTATAACGAGCAACGCTGCCTCAAGCTACTACTCAACTCTTAAAATCCAGCGGCTACTCAAAGGACTTCCCCTTTAAGCCTAAGCCTAACTCATCTTCCAACCGAAGCTCCACTCCCAAAACCTCACAAGGAAAACGGATAACGACAACCTCAAAGCTTACGGATCACGGGCCACACGAATCCGCAAGACTACCTCGCAAGCTATCACTCGAGGGTGGCATCCAAAGAGCAACTCAACCACCACGAGGCTAGAGGAAAGGAAATCTTCAATCCCCAAAGAACCAACAACTTGCCGAACAACTCAACTCTTCTTGGTGGCCTCATGCTTGCGGAACAAACAACTCTTGTTTGCTAACAACACAAAGCGAGGACCCTCTCATTGGGGTGACCATTGCGCTACTCGATCGACTACACAACTCGGGAGCTAAGTGACTCACGCTTAACGGAAACGACTTCCCGGCAAGCAAACTCGGAAGGGCGTGAACTCCACACACGCTCGCTGACTTGCTCAAACCCAAGGCAACAGCAACCAACTCTCTTGGAAGCAACACCCAAGAGAAAACTCAACCAATCGGACCACCAAACCGAAACAAACAGCACTTGCTCAACTGCTGAGGGAGGGGTCAACTCCCAAAACTTACTGACTAGGAACAAGACCTTAGGGCAACGCCCTCGGCTAGAACCAAACTAGCTCTCAAAACAACAAACGAACCAAATCTTGGCCAAACACTCACAAGAGGCGAGAACAACCTTTACTGCAGCCTCTAGAACACCATCCAAGAATCCGCTTAACTGGACAAACGACTACTTCCAAGCAGCCAACAAACTTTTCCTTCAAGCTAGCGCTTCCACCATTAACTCCAAGACCAAGGGAGTAACCTGACAACTCCCGAAGAAAACGGCTCTTACAAGCAGACAACCAACGGACAGAGAACTCCACATACGCTCACTGTCTTGCTCCACCAGAGCAACAACATCTAATCTCACGAGGCGCAACAAGGGTCCATCTCAGACTGAACCTCCAAATGCCAAACGGGGCAACTCAACATCACGAAACAGGGAGAAACAACCAACATGGTACAAACCACTGCCCCCACGAGCAAAACTAAACTCTAACAACTCCAATCCACACCTTGGTCAACACCAAGCATCAACTTGCCACCACACGAAACCACTCCGGACTTTACTCCAAATAAACACTAGCTTGCTAGTCTACCAAGAGCGCTAGCAACTCCACCGAGGCTACAAACTACACGCCTCCAGCTAGCCAACTGAAACTCACTAGTTTGGGCTTTGGTGAGCTCTGGAGAGGCTCTCCACAACCTAGGGTTCTTGGCAACCCTCGACACACACTGCTTGCCAAGATACGATCTAACAGGACAACCGCTGAACAAACAACTCCAATGCCGGCATCCCAACCATGTTTGGCCAACTCTAACACCTTGGGAACCTTGGGGACCGGCGCTCTGAGAATCGCGTCATCTTCCTACTCGGACATTAACCACAACATAACTCCTATCCAAGGAAGGATCCGAACAACTCTCTCGACCATGACGATCGAGAAACCACGCGGCTTAGCTACCATCGCTCTTGTTCGGTTTCCAAGCGAACTCCAATAAACGATCAACAAAAGATCCACCAACCAAGCTTAGGTCCAACTTAACAAATCTTGCCTAAGCAACAACTTGATACCACGAGCACGGTATCCTAACCACCTCAACCAAAGCCTTACAACATCCATCCGAGTCCAACTTCTCCGGGAACCCGAGCACTAGATCCCCAAAGCAAACCCTACATGGATGCGAAACTCTGCGCCACGGAGCGAACCACACAAAACACACTTGTGTGCACAACTCTCAACCTTCCTTTAGAGATCCAAGACTAACAAGCGCTTTTCCCAAAAAGCAACACTAGCTCTGGCGAGGATACAAGCAGATCCAAGGAACACCAAAGTTCCATCTCCACACGATACTCGAAGTAGAGGCAACCTTGCTCTACCAAAGCATAATCATGCCAAACCAAACTTACTTTGTACCAAGCCTCAACCAAGGGTGCTTACCCCTAAGGCATCCAAAACCTCTCGCAAGGCATCGGCTCATCTCGCCTCATAGGCATCCAGCTCATCTCATGAGCATCCAACTCGAGATCCTCTCTGCTTTGGACCAAACTCGCATATCGATGCTCAACTCTCCTCGGCTTAGGCCCTCGAAGGTAGTTGACCGCACTACCAACCACAAAGAAAATCTCTTGGCCTTAGCACTAGCGTGAGACTCACAAGCACTAACATTTACCAACCGGCAACTCTGTGACTTACTCAACCTCCGGAAACATCGGGAAGAGGCTCCGCTCCTCTCGAGCATCCTTTAAACTTGTAGTCCATCGACTACCACCGAACTAGCCCTGCGGCACGACCTAAGCGGGTGCAAGCGCCATAAACAGATCCAAGGCTAAAGGAGTACGCTGAACTCCGAGCGGCATAGAACCATCTCTGCTATGCCCAAGCCAAGCTCAAGCTGAACCAGGACTTAGTGCCAAAGTGGCACACCAACCAATGCACCTCAAGTGCTACTACTACCAAATCCACATCTCGAGGAAGGTGGGTGTTAAACAACAGCGGGGCTCGCAAGGGGCAAAGATGACCCTTCATCGCCTCAAGCCACTAACACGGCAACTTGCCAAACAATCGGGCGGCGGTGGAGACTCGCTAGTCCACCTCTCACAAGGGACTTCCACCACCATCGATGAACCAAAGCGGCCACGAGAGCGGCACACCTCGGCCTCTGAGCAGCGGGGCATCCCACACACGGATGCTAAACTCAAACTGGCCAACTACTTTACTACTAGCGGTAGGACTTACTAAAACATCGAGCTCTCTGGGCATCCATTTGCCAACACAGGGCGTCTCCATCAACGCCAACAAACTCATCTGAATAAACTGCTGATCATGCCCTCCCGGGAACCTCAGGGCTACAAAACTCTTTGGGGAAAAATCTTTGAAACAAACTCATCACCGGGGCTATCTGTGCCGGGACTCCTCACTCTGCGCTACAAAAAGCTGCGCTGGTCTCCGCTCTCGATAGCTAAAGACACGCCATCAAATCTCTCATGGGTGGAGCACACTCTGCTCAAGGAGTCTCACTCAGGCGCCGCTAGCCTCTACCCCTCCTCTAGGCAACTCAAGCTGCCAGGGGCCAAATCGGCATGCGGGCCTAACAACCACAGGCGCGGCCTCAACATCAACACGATCGGTCCAACTCCTCGGTCGGACATGCCAAGCGCCTGCTCCTGCAGGTGCGATCAACATCTTGGCGATGCGCACGAAGCACCACCACCCCCTCTCACTGGGGAAAAGCGACAAGCCCCGGGCCACAAATGGCCAGCGGAGTCTAAGCTCTGCCTCCCTGCGGAGCGATGTTCCGGGGCATCCGAATCTATCTGGATACCTCAACAAGGCCGCCAAACAAACTGCTGCGCCACTGCGAGAAAGTTGGCATGATGGCTCACTAAGCCCAAACCAACAACAGTCGAGAACACGCTCGTCTCCGCTCCACAACACTACACAAGGCATACACTAGATGAAAGGTATTGTAAATTCTTAACCCTTTTCTAAAAGCAGAAAACTTAGGCGTGCTGATGGTATCCGGTCTGGTGATCATGGGAAAGACGACCTACAACAAAAGGTCGAGTCTACAAAGTCTATGACTACGAGTTACGATACCAAGCTATGAAGACCGACCCAAAGGGGGCTCTAAATAGACCTTTACCCCAATGCATGCATTCAAAGGAAAGGATAATATGCAAATAAGTTTTGATTCCCAATTAAAACAAAACAATCAAGGTTCAATCGAAATCAATATAGTTTCTTTGAAACTTTCCCTGTCTCCAAGCACTGTTTCAAGGCAAATACATTTCCAAAACGTACACTCTGATCGAGATTTATTAAAACATTTGAAACAACCTCAAATTCAATAAAGCGGGAATCCACAAAATCATTCGAGAAAACATCCTAGGGCTCAGTGCGTCCATGCATTCGGGGGAAAATGAAAGACAAGAGTCATAGAAATAAAAAGTCGGAGGCAATGACCACGTTCCCATGATCATAGCTCCTCCTTCACCATCTGCCTCGCGCCATGGTTACTGAAAGATAAGTAAGGGTGAGTAACGAATTACTCATTAAGAATCCCCGGCCAGGGTACAATCGATGCACATGGTCATCTAGATGAGTGTATGCAAGCTATGAACATAAACACATAATAGAGCACATAGCTTAAGTCCACACTTGGACCTCGGATGCCAACTCGGGGTCTTAGTCCGGAATAATCCACACCACACAATCGCCCTATCGAGAACCAAGTCTCGGCCTCGGCTGTCTCATCTCGTCGATCACGAAAGGTGCACTAGCTCAAGATCGAGAGAGCTCTCGGTGTGTTGTAATGGCGTAAGCATGCACCGCGTGCTCTGCGAACTATGAAGTCTGCGGGTCTAGTGGCAAAAATTGCCCATGTCCGATCACCACGCCTAACTAAATCTACGGATCGGTGTCAGCGACATAGGGGTGTGAGACACGGACACGTGAACTATGTCGGCTGAACCACCGCTTTGAGAGGCTAAGGAACCGGTCGTGGTAGGCTTACACGGTAGCGGTCCTTGCCTAACGTGGCAATCAAGGGCTACTGGCCGAACACGCCGGAGGCGTGCCGGCTATCGAGGGCGAGGCAATGCCAAGTCATCATCCCGGCCGTTGGGGCATTTAACGATCTGCCACCCTCACCCAAGATTGCGGGGCCTACACGGTCGGGTTAGCTAAACCCTAGCGGGGTCGAGGGACGGAGAAGCTGTCTCGGCGTCCACGCCATGGATACAAGATACTTTATGCATCGGGCCGGATGATGCTACCTACCTACACTTTAACCTATCATATCAATAACATACAATCCAATACAATCCAAAACGTGCTCCAACGGATACAACGAACCTAGCATGGTACTACGAAGCAAGAACAGATATGAGCATGCTAGAAGCGGAACAACCTAGCATGGGCTAACATGAGAGAACAACATCTGAAGTCATGCTAGTCGAGGAATTCGAGCAGAGCACCTAAACTATACATCTTGATAATCACAAACAAACATACAAACAACAATCACATAGAACATCGCGAGGTCCACACAACTCAGGTAAGAAATCCTTACAGCGGGAGGCAACTACACACAAAATCTAAGGCTGCGATCGAACCCGAGCTAGCTCACGAGAACCTAACAAAAACAATGATAATCACACTCTAAAGGCTTAAATATAATAAAATAAATAGGGCTCGGCTCAAAGGAGCAACTCACGCGATCTGGTGACCAGTGCGAGGCGAGCGCGGCGTGAAGCTGGTTCTTCTTTGGCGCGCAGATGGCGATGGCGGCAAATGGCGCCTGCGGCGCGATAAGCGGCAAATGGGCGCACTGGCTGGTGCAGCTGCCTTTACGCCGCAGACAGCCCTGAGGCGCGGATAGCGCTAAAGCGCGAGCAATGCGCTGAGGCAACGCCTGGGCGGCACGCGCGCGCGCGAAGAGCGCGCGCGCGCAGCAACGCAGCAGCAGCGCTCGAGCTGCGATCTGGACCTTGAGCTTCGGTAGCGATAGCGGCTGGCGCGGCGCGCGGCGGGCGAGTCGCGATCACGGCTCTGACGCGACGGACCTTGTAATTTGGTCTTCTGCGACGCCTCTGCTGGCGGGCTGCGGCGGCACAGGCGCTGAGGCTGCGTCTGCTGGCGCGCGCGCTGGGCGTCTGGCGGCTTCTTCTTTGGCGCTGAAATTTCTTGGTGCGATCTGGTTGAAATTTGCTCGGCCGGGTGCTCGGTGAGTGGCTGGCTGGCCGGAGCAGCGCTCGAGTGCAAGGGAAGAAAATCACGGCAAGGGGCTTGGGAGAGAAGAGGTTGGGCGGCCATGGAGTTTTGGGAAGAAAACACAAAACCTAATTTCTTTTCATTTAACCAAATGCACAAAACTCCAAAGATCCAAGGGTAACTAAGATATGGCGCGGAAAGAGTAACAAGAGCTCTCCATAGCTCAAGCGGCACGCCTCCTCACGAGGCTTTCGGAGACCGGGTTCGAATCCCAAGCGCAACACAAATTTCCTATATTTTTACTTTTGCATCTATCCATGCTCAAACCCATCCACAAAGCCTCAAAAACTTACATAATACCATCCAATAATTTTATGGCAACCAGAAAAAGACATAAGCGGCCTGATGGCCCGACCAAATTACCAAAATACCCCGGGGCATACCTCGAAGGCCGGGATGAAAACACAGGCCGTTACATCTGTACCAACCCACTCAAGCGTGGCTCGGTTATAACGCCAGCTGAACGAGCACACCAACTGGGAGCGAGCAGAAGAGGGCGGCTCTGCGAAACTCAACCAAGTCTTACAGCGAGCGAGCTCACCTCCAAGCGCCACTCAACCCTTAAGTCCATCTGGTTGCTCTAAGGACTTCCTCCTTATAGCTAGACCTAACTCTTCTTCCGATCCGAAACTCCACACTCGGAGCATCGTAAGGGAAACGGGTGTGAGGCTATCTCCAAAGATAATACTCGAGGTGGCATCCATGGTGCAACTCAACCACCAAAGAAACTAGGGTTTTCTTCAAACCCCAAGGAACCAACGACTTTCGGCAAAGACTCAACTCTTAAAGCGGTGGCCTCCGCCCTTGCGAGGACAAACAACTTTTGCTTGCTAACAACCCAAGCGAGGACCCTCTCGTTTGGGCTAACCAACTGCGCTACTCGATCAACTACACAACTCAAGAGCTACACTGACTACTCCTCAGCGGGAAAGCGATTTCCCGACAAGCGAACCTCTGAAGGGCGGCGAACATCACACATGCTCGTTGACTAGCTCAAACCCAAGGGCAACAACAACCAACTCTCTTGGAAGCAACACCCAGGGGAAACCCCAACCGATTGGACCACCAATCCGAACAAGCGAACTTACTCAACCAGGGGAGGGTCAACTCCCAAAACTTCGACTAGGAGCAGGTCCTCGAGGCAACGCCCTCTTGCTCGAACAAGAGCTAGCTCTTGAAACAACAAGAGAACCAAAACATGGTCAACACCAAACACCAACTAGCCACCTCACGGAACCAATCCGGACTCTACTCCAAACAAACACTAGCTTACTAGTCTACCAAATCTGCAAGCAACTCACCGAGGAACAACGCTTGGGTGGTGAGCTCTGGAGAGGCTCTCCACAACCTAGGGATCCTCAGATCATCCTCCGACACACCACGGTCGTCAAGCGATCTAACAGGACAACCGGCTACGGGCACAACCCCTCCCGGCATCTCAACTACTGGCTGGCCAACTCCAGCTGCTTGAAAACCAAAGGGGCCGGAAACGCTCTGAGAATCGCCATCCTCCTACTCCAACATTAGCCACAACAAACCTTACGCCCAAGGTAAGGATCCAGAACAACTCTCTTAGCCATGGCGATCAAAAACTACGCGGCTTTGCTACCACCGCTCTTGTTCGGTTCAAGCTGAACTCTAACTTGAGCTAAGGTCAACTAGCAAAACTTGCTTAAACAACAACCCGACTACGAGCACGACATCCTTACAACCAAAGCTAGGGCACTTGCCAAGAACTAAAACCTTGACACCTCAAAGAAGCGAGCCTTTGGTTCCTCAACACACGAACCTCTCGTGGTTTCATAAACATAAACCACGGGCGAGTTACACAAAAGTACAGCCGTGTGCAGGTTCCAGCCCCAGTTCCTTAAGACCCAAAGCCAGCAAGGATTTTCACACAGGGGCAACTTTTGCCTCCATGAGCCACTACTAACCGAGGGGCAACAAGAGTTCAAACCCTCTCGGGCCAACTCACCACGAAAGCCACATTGGCCAACTCACTCTTACAAGAGCACATCCATACCAAGCTAACATATCTCAAGCCAATGTGCCCACTAAGCGTGCTTGATCGACCATCCAACTCATGGCTCTAACAGCTGGATTAATCACGCATCCTTGATGCCAACACTACCCATACTAGGGTAACTCAAAGGGTAGCCGAATCATGCTACCAACAAAGCGGCTCACAAGCTCACAAGCGGTGCGAGAACTCGAGCGCGCTAGCTCTTAACGACCTCTGACATCCTTTGGTACCCAACTCCTGGTGACTCTGAAAATGCTCCTATTTTCCCTCGAAAACCAAATACTTGTAGTCCTCGACTACCACCTAGCTAGATCTCTTATGCAACCCAAGCAGGTGCAACCTCGGGAAATGGGTACAAGACTAGCGGGGATGCTATACTCTCGGCGACCATGGAACCTCTGCACAAAAGTGCCAAGCGGCTTTGAATCTAGGCCTCCTCTAGCGAAGCTTGGTGCCAGCAGACACTACATCCTTTACAACACAAATCAGTAGTAAGCGAGGCTTTATACCCCTTTGAGGAAAAGGAAGGTCACACTCCAATTGGCGGGGCAATGGCACTCAGCTGAGAGTCCAAATACTCGAGCAGTCTAATCTCGGCATCTCGCCTACTGAGACATGCCACGGCCTACTCCTGCATCCCACTTGATGCTCAACAAAAGCTCGGGCCAACTCCTCGGGTGGGAACAACATTTCCACAATTGGAACATCAAACAAAAGAGTGCTCCACTCTACTAGCGGTGAAATCCACAAGCGGATTAAGCCACGACAAGCAAACTCCACACTACCCCCCACAGCTCACGAGGGTACTAAAAGAAGCCCGGTTGTAAAGCAGCGGCGGGAGCTTGCAAGGGGCGGGATGTCTCTACATCCTTCTCAAAAGCTACTAACACGGCAACTTGCCAATAGGCCAAGGCGGTGGTGGAGACTCTGCTTGGTCCACCTCTCTCAAGGGACTTCCACCACCAAAGCTGGCTTTGTATCAGCACACGAGCAACACGCCTTGGCCTTTGAACATCAAGTCATCCCAACACTCGGATGATAACTCCATCTGGCCAACCACCTGCATACGCTTGCCAAACTCGGCGGCTCGAATAATTCCAACTAACTCATCGGCATGAACCTGCTTGATTAAGCCCTCCAGGAAACCTCGGGGTTCTGCTGGAACTACTGAGGGGTGTCTCCTAAATAAACTCATCCCAACTAGGCTATTTGCACGAGACTCCCCCACTCGGCGCTACAATCTGCGCTGGGTCTCGCCCTCACGATAGCTAAAAAGACACGCCATCAACTCTCTCATGGCGGGAGCACACTTTGCTCAAGGAGTCTCGCTCTGAGGTAGACTAGCCTCTACCCCCTCCTCTTGGCTGCTCAGCTGCCGGGGCCAAAAGCGGCCTACGGGTCTGCAGACAACCACGGGCGTGGTCTCAACAATAACACGATCGAGTCCAACTCCTCGATTGGACATACCAAAGCGTCCACTGCTCCTCAATGTGTAATCAACAAGCGGCGGTCTACACAAGGCATAAAAACTAGCCCCTGGCGAGGCTCTCACTTTGCCCAACAAGGGTAACACATGTATACTAGATGTAGTATTGTAATTCTTAACCATTAACCTCAAACTTATGGACATACATTGGTACATCGGGGTGGCGATGATCATGGAAAACAACCTACAAGCTGCGAGTCGAGTCTCTGAACCTATAACTCACGAGCTCACGATACAAGCTGTAGAACCCAGAAAGAAGCGGTCTCTAACCTAAAGTCCATACTTAGCATGCATGATTCAGAATATAAACATCATTAGTCGGAAGTTTAAACCTTTGAAGTAAACACTTTTAAAACAAAACCATGATTTCAATTAAATAAAGCGAGTAAATGGTGATCGATGCTTTTCTTAAAACAATTCAAAGGAAAGCGAGTGCGAGAACATAAAATAGTTTGAATGCTTTTTCTAGGGACCAAGTCCCACTACATGCTAAATCATTAAGGAAAACATTTAAAGAAAGCGTGCGGCCAGTCGAAACTATCCATGATCATCGAGCGCTTCCTCCTAGCCATCCATTACTCTATCCCAAGTTACACAGTGGAAAGCCACGAGAAAATAAGGGTGAGCAACAAGTTACTCCCAAAAGGGCACTAAATAGGCCTTTACCCCAATGCATGCATTAAAATGAAAAGACATGATGAAGATAAAGTTTTCGATTCCCATTAAATCAAAACATTCAAGATTCATTCAGAACAATAAAGTCTCTGAAACTCGCTCTCGTCTCCAAGCACTGTTTCACAGACAAATACATTTCCAACGATTTACTCGATCGAGATTTTATTAAAAACATTTAAAACATCCTCAAATTCAACAAAGCCGAATCCACAAATAATTGAGAAAAGTATCCTAGGGCTCGTGCTGTCACATGCATTCGGGAAAAATAACGAAAAGAGTCATAACATAAGAAAAGTCGAGAGACGACAACAAGTTCCCATGATCATAGCTCCTCCTTCACCCATCCCGCCTCGCGCATGGTTACCCGAAAGATAAGTAAGGGTGAGTAACGAATTACTCAAGAAGAATCCCCGACCGGGTACAATCACGATATACATGATCATCTAGAAGAATGTATGCAAGCTATGAGTATAAACACGATTAGAGCACATAGCTTAAGTCCACACTTGGACCTCGGATGCCAACTCGTGGTCTTAGTCCGGAAAATACCACAACACACTAAACGCACTATACGGGAACAAGTCCCGCCTCGGCCGCCATCACGATACGAAAGGTGCACTGGCTCAAGATCCCGAGGAGCTCTCCGGTCGGCGCTGTAATGAGCGTAAGGATGCACCGCGTGCTTCTACAGACTATGGGGTGCCGGTCTAGTGGCAAGCTGCCCATATCCGGATACCACGCCTAACTAAATCTGGATCGGTGTCACCGACATAGGGTGTGAGACCTGGACACGTGAACTATGTCAGCCTGTACCACCGCACCTGAGGCTAAGGAACGGGTCATGGTAGGCTTACACCAGGAAGCCGTCCTTACCTTATCAGGTGGCAATCAAGGGCTACTGCCGAACACGCTGAGGACGTGCCGGCTGCCGGGGACTAGGCATTGCCAAGTCATCATCCCGACCATTGGGGCATCGCTTAGACTACCACCCTCACCCAAGATTGCAGGGCCTACCGGTTGGGATAGCTAATCCCTCACGGGGTCCAAGGATCGGAGAACTGTCTCAATCGTCCTTGCCATAGATGCAAGATACTTTATGCATCGGGCCCGGATGATGCTATCTACCTGAATTCTAAACCTTAACAATAATAACGATTCAATCAATGCAGTCCAATACGTGCTCATCAGATACAAAGAACCTAGCATGATACTACGAAGCAAGAACAGATATCGAACATGCTAGAATAGAACAACCTAGCATGGGCTAACATGAGAAACAATACAAGAGATCATGCGATCGAGAATTGAGCAGAGCACCTAGAGATAAACATGCTAGTAATCATACACGAGCATACAAAACAACAATCACAATTATACCGCGAGGTCCACACAACCCCTGTAAGAAATCCTTACCTTGGTGGGAGACTTTTACACACAAATCCTAAGGCTGCGGAACAATCCCGAGCTAGCGAGCGAAACCTAGCAAACCAACAATAATCGTATCTAAAATATCTAAACAACAATAGAAACGTTAAGCTCGGCTCGGGGAACTCACGCGGCGCGACGACCACGAGCTTGGGGTCTTGGCAAGCCCAAGCTCGGCTCGTGGCGCCGGGCGCTGGCCGCCGCCGCGGCAGGACACGCACGCGCTGGTTCTGCGCCACAGCACGCAGACGCGCTCTGCGACACGCTACCGGCCGCACGCACGGCAACAGCGAGGACACTGTGCGAGCGCGCGAGCGGCTCGACGGCGGCGCGGCGCGGCGCCGGCGCGTGCGATCGCGGACCACGGCGAGCAACTCAGCGCGAGGACGCGCGCGGCGAACGCTCGAGCGCGCGCGGCAAGCGCGCTCGGCAAGCGGACACGGCGAGGGCGTGCGGCGAGGTGGGCGGACGCCGCTGGCGCTGGCGAGACCTCTGGCGTCGCGGCGATCGACGGCGATCTTCTTTGCCGCGCGCGACGGCGAGGCTCTTTGGGACAGTCTGGCGTTCGCGCAGGCTGGCTCGACCGATCTGGGCGTGCGGCGGCGGTAGCTCGACCGATCTGGGCGTCTGGTGAGTGGGCCGGGATGATGGTCTGCTCCTCTCGGTGGGTGCACAACACACACACACACACACAACCCCTTTTTCTTACATTCGGCCAACAAACACCCAAATGAGAAGATGAAGAAGACGAAGACTTACCGGAATGATGATGATCGAACCCAAGGAGATGCAAGGATGAAGAACTCGGCAAGGCTATGGAGATGGAGAGCTTGGGCGGCCAAGAGGTGTTTTTGGAGAATAAGATGAAATAACCTATTTCTATTTCATTTAACCAAATGCACCAAAACTCCAAAATCCAAGGTTAACTAAGTTGTGATGCGAGAAGAGCAACAAGAGCTCTCAATAGCTCAACAGGCCACACCACCCACCCGACTTCCCGGACCACAGGTTCAAACCCACCAAACACACTTTAACACACAATTTTCCTTTTGCATCTCCCCATGCCCAAACACACCCACAAAGCCTCAAAACTTACATAAATCCATCCAATAATTTTAGCAACGGAAAAAGATATAAAACGGTCTGACGGCCCGACCAAATTACTAAAATACCCTAGGGCATACACGAAGACCGGGATGAAAACTGGGTCGTTACAATATTCCTCCTTTTTATGACTTTCGTCCTCGAAAGTCCTTAAAGATCAAACAACACAGATATCGCAATCTCATCCCGTCCTTCCCGCTCACGAGCGGCCTCCTCCGAACTCGGACTCCTTCACTAAACTTTTACCAACGGATCTCACTTCTACGCAACGTCTTCGACTCAAGACCAGAATACTCATAGGCTTCTCCTCGAAGCCCAAACCCTCAATCACCGCAAGGGCTCAAAGTCCACAATGAGCAATGGGTCCAGCACATCTTTGCCCCAACATCGATACATAAAAACACTGTGCACAAATGTCAACAAACAAACTCAACCCTACAACAAATCAAGCAAACAACTGAACCTTCCAGATTCCAAAACTAAACGGCCTACTCTTACTTCACAAAAGACCAACAAACCTCAAACCTTGACTACACCTTAACGAGATACAAACGAACCACCAATCGGCGATCGATCCAAAAGACAAACTTCTCCAACTAGAACACGACCACAACACTTAAGCAACCATCTTAAGGAGAAAATCGCCGGGCAAGGAACATCCAACATTCCTCTCAAGGAAAACTGGGAAGCAAGGACTAAACCATCACGCAGCCTATCTCGCGACACACAACACCACCTGAGGAAAACGGCTCAACGGCTTACCAACCAATGCCACGGCACCTCTGTGCCAACTCACTCAAACGCGCTCTACTAACGCCAACCGGGAACTCACAACCATTAGGAACAAAGCCCGAGAAGGGCTTGCTCAGCAGAACTCAACTCTTAAAATCCAACGGCTACTCTCAAAGGACTTCCCTTTAAGCCTAAGCCTAACTCATCTTCCAACTGTAAGCTCCACTCCCAAAACCTCACAAGGAAAACGATATAACGACAACCTCAAAGCTTACGGATCCCGAGCCACACGAACTCGCAAGACTACCTCGCAAGCTATCACTCGAGGCCGGCCTCCAAGGAGCAACTCAACCACCACAGAGGCTAGAGGAAAGGAAATCTTCAATCCCCAAAGAACCAACAACTTGCCGAAACAACTCAACTCTTACTGGTGGCCTCGCCCCTGCGGGAACAAACAACTCTTGCTTGCTAACAACACAAAGCGAGAACCCTCTCATTGGGCTGACTGCGCGCGCTACTCGATCGACTACACAACTCGGGAGCTAAGCCGACTCACGCCAAACGGGAAACGACTTCCCGACAAGCAAACTCCGGATGGGCGCGAACTCCACACGCCGCTCACTGACTTGCTCAAACCCAAGGCAACAACAACCAACTCTCTTGGAACAACACCCAAGAGAAAACTCAACCAATCGGACCACCAAACCAAAAAACAAACAAAGACTTGCTCAATCGCTGAGGGAGGGGTCAACTCCCAAAACTTATCGACTAGGAACAAGACCTCGGAGGCAACGCCCTCCACTAGAACAGAACTAGCTCTCGAAACAACAAATGAACCAAATCTTGGCCGAACACTCACAAGAGGCGAACAACCTTTACTACAGCCTCTAGAACACCATCCAAGAATCCGCTTAATCGGACAAACGACTACTTCAAGCGACCAACAAACTTTTCCTTCAAGCTAGCGCTTCCACCATTAACTCCAAGACCAAGGAAGTAACTCGACAACTCCCGAAGGAAACGGCTCTTACAAGCGGACAACCAACGGACAGAGAACTCCACATACGCTCACCGTCTTGCTCCACCAGAGAGCAACAACATCTAATCTCACGAGGCGCAACAAGGGTCCATCTCGGTGAACCTCCAAATGCCAAACGGGGCAACTCAACATCCTGGAAACAGAAAAACAACCAACATGGTACAAACCACTCGCCCCACGAGCAAAACTAACCTCTAGCAACTCCAATCCACACCTTGGTCGACACACCAAGCATCAACTTGCCACCACACCGAAACCCACTCCGGACTTTACTCCAAACAAACACTAGCTTGCTAGTCTACCAAGATCGCCGGCAACTCCACCGAGGCTACAAACTACACGCCTCGGCTAGCCAACCAAACTCACTAGTTGGGCTCGACCGAGCTCTGGAGAGGCTCTCCACAACCTAGGGTTCTTCGGCAACCCTCGACTCACACTGCTTGCCGGCATACGATCTAACAGACAACCGCTGAACAACAACTCCAATTTCCAAAGATCCCAACCATGCTAGCCAACTCCAACTCCTTGGGAACTGGAGGACCCAAAACGCTACGAGGATGCGTCATCCTCCTACTCGAACATCGGCCACAACATAACTCCTACCCAAGGAAGGAGCCAACAACTCTCTTAGCCATGACGATCGAAAACCACGCGGCTTAGCTACCACATCTTGTTCGGTTTCCAATCAACTCCAACCAACGATCAACAAGAAGATCCGCCAACCAAGCTTAGGCCCAACTTAACAAATCTTGCCTAAGCAACAACTTGATACCACACGAGCACGGTATCCTTACCACCTCAACCAAAGCCTTACAACAACCACACGAGTCCAACTTCTCAAGGAACCGAGCACGAGATCTCCAAAGAAAACCCTACATGGATCTCAAACTCTCGCCACGTAACGAACCACACAAAACACACTTGTGTGCACAACTCCCAACCTTCCTTTAGAGATCCAAGACTAACAAGCGCTTTTCCACAAAGCAACGATAACTCCTGGCAGCGATACAAACAATCCAAGGAACACCAAAAGTTCCACCTCCGCACGATACTCGACACTGAGGCAACCTTGCTTTACCAAAGCATAATCATGCCAAACCAAACTTACTTTGAACCAAGCCTCTACCAAGGGTGCTTACCCCTAAGGCATCCAAAACCTCTCGCAAGGCATCAGCTCATCTCGCCTCAAAAGCATCCAACTCGCCTCATAGGCATCCAGCTCATCTGATAAGCATCCAACTCATGGTCCCTCAGCTGGACCAAATTCGCATCTACAATGCTCAACTCTCCTCAGATTTAGGCACTCGAAGTTAGTTGACCGCACTACCAACCACAAAGAAAATCTCTTGGCCTTAACACTAGCGCGAGACTCACGCGCACCAACATTTACCAACCGTGCAACTGGCGACTTACTCAACCTCCGGAAACACCGGGAAGAGGCTCGGCTCCTCTCGAGCATCCTTTCGCTTGTAGTCCATTGACTACCACTGAACTAGCCCTCTGGCACGACCTAAACGGGTGCAACTGCCATAAACAGATCCAAGGCTAAAGGAGTACGCAGAACTCCGAACGGCATAGAACCATCTGCTATGCCCAAGCCAAACTCAAGCCTGAACCAGACTTAGTGCCAAAGTGGCACACCAACCAATGCACCTCAAGTGCTACTACTACCAAATCCACATCTGAGGAAGGCTGGGTCATAAACAACAAAGAAGGCTCGCAAGGGGGCAAAGATGACCCTTCATCTGCCTCCAGCCACTAACACGGCAACTTGCCAAACAATCGGGCGACTGGTGGAGACTCTGCTAGTCCACCTCTCACAAGGGACTTCCACCACCATCTGATGAACCAAACAAAGACAGAACGCAGCACACCTCGGCCTCACGAGCAGCGGGGCATCCCACACACGGATGCTAAACTCAAACTCGCCAACTACTTTACTACTAGCGGTAGGACTTACTAAAACATCGAGCTCTACAGGCATCCATTTGCCAACACAGGCGTCTCCATCAACGCCAACAAACCGATCTGAATAAACTCGCTGATCATGCCCTCCCGGGAACCTCCGGGGCTACAAGAGCTCTTGGGGAAAAATCTTTGAAACAAACTCATCACCGGGCTATCTGTGCCGGGACTCCTCACTACGCGCTACAAATCGCGCTGGTCTCCGCTCTCGATAGCTAAAGACACGCCATCAAATCTCTCATGGTTGGAGCACACTCTGCTCAAGGAGTCTCACTCTGAGGCGCCGCTAGCCTCTACCCCTCATCTAGGCAACTCAATGCGCCGGGCCAAATCGGCATGCGGGCCTAACAACCCGGACGCGCCTCAACATCAACACGATCGGTCCAACTCCTCGGTCGGACATGCCAAGCGCCACTGCTCCTGCAGGTGCGATCAACATCTTGGCGATCTACACAAAGCACCACCACCCTCTCACTAGGGAAAAGCGACAATCGGGCCACAAATGGCCAACGGAGTCTAAGCTCGCCTCCCTCTGGAACGATGTCCCGGGGCATCCGAATCTATCTGGATACCTCAACAAGCTGCTAAACAAATCGCCGCTCATCGCTGAAAGTTGGCATGATGGCTCACTAAGCCCAAACCAACAACGAGTCGAGAACTCCGCTTCGTCTCCGCTCCACAACACTACACAAGGCATACACTAGATGAAAGGTATTGTAAATTCTTAACCCTTTTCTAAAAACAGTAAACTTAGGCGTACACGATGACCGTCTTGAGGTCTTTGGTGATCATGGGAAAGACGACCTACAACAAAAGGTCAGTCTACAGAATCTATGAGACTCGAGCTCGATACCAACCTGTAAAGACCCGACCCAAAAGGGCACTAAATAGGCCTTTACCCCAATGCATGCATTAAAATGAAAAGACATGATGAAGATAAAGTTTTCGGATTCCCATTAAATCAAAACATTCAAGATTCATTCGAACAATAAAGTCTCATCAAACCTGTTCTGTCTCCAAGCACTGTTTCACAGACAAATACATTTCCAACAGTTTACTCTGATCAGAGATTTTATTAAAAACATTTAAAACATCCTCAAATTCAACAAAGCTGGAATCCACAAATAATTCAGAAAAGTATCCTAGGGCTCCGTGCCCGGCTACATGCATTCAGGGGAAAAATAACGAAAAGAGTCATAACATAAGAAAAGTCAGAGACGACAGCAAGTTCCCATGATCATAGCTCCTCCTTCAGCCATCCTGCCTCGCGCCATGGTTACCTGAAAGATAAGTAAGGGTGAGTAACGAATTACTCAGTAAGAATCCCCGACCGGGGTACAATACGATATACATGATCATCTAGAAGAATGTATGCAAGCTATGAGTATAAACACAGATTAGAGCACATAGCTTAAGTCCACACTTGGACCTCGGATGCCAACTCAGGGTCTTAGTCCGGAAAATACCACAACACACTAAACGCACTATACGGGAACAAGTCCCGGCCTCGGCTGCCCTCGGCGATATCGAAAAGGTGCACTCGGCTCAAGATCCCGAGGAGCTCTCGATCGGGCGCTAGTAATGAGCGTAAGGATGCACCGCGTGCTTCTACTGCACTATGGGGGTGCGGGTCTAGTGGCAAGCCGCCCATATCCGGATACCACGCCTAACTAAATCTCCGGATCGGTGTCACCGACATAGGGTGTGAGACACGACACACGTGAACTATGTCACTGTACCACCGCACTGAGGCTAAGGAACGGGTCATGGTAGGCTTACACCAGAAGCCGTCCCTACCTTATCGGTGGCAATCAAGGGCTACTCCGAACACGCCGAGGACGTGTGCCGGCCGCCGGACTAGGCATTGCCAAGTCATCATCCCGACCATTGGGGCATCGCTTAGACTACCACCCTCACCCAAGATTGCGGGGCCTACCGGTTAGGATAGCTAATCCCTCACGGGGTCCAAGGACGGAGAATCTGTCTCAATCGTCCTTGCCATAGATGCAAGATACTTTATGCATCGGGCCCGGATGATGCTATCTACCCGAATTCTAAACCTTAACAATAATAACGATTCAATCAATGCGGTCCAATACGTGCTCATCGAGATACAAAGAACCTAGCATGATACTACGAAGCAAGAACGAGATATCGAACATGCTAGAACAGAACAACCTAGCATGGGCTAACATGAGAAACAATACAAGAGATCATGCCAATCGAATTGAACAGAGCACCTAGAGATAAACATGCTAGTAATCATACACAGGCATACAAAACAACAATCACAATTATACCGCAGGTCCACACAACCCCTGTAAGAAATCCTTACCTTGGTCGGAAGACTTTTACACACAAATCCTAAGTCATGAACAATCCCGAGCTAGCGAGCGGGAACCTAGCAAACCAACAATAATCGTTATCTAAAATATCTAAACAACAATAGAACGACAAGCTCGGCTCGGGGAACTCACGCGGCGCGACGACACGAGCTTGGGGTCACTGCAAGCCGGCTCGGCAAGGTTGGGCGCTGGCCGCGCTACCGGCACGGCAGGGACACGCTACCGTTGCGCTTCCGGCACGGCACGGACACGCTACTGCGGCCGCGCTACCGCACGGCAGCAGGACACGCGCGACGCGCCGGCGCGAAGGCGCGACGGCGCGCGCGCGCTGCAGGCGCGCGTCGCGATGCGGACACGGCGAGCAACTCGGCAGGAGGGGCGCGCGCGCGGCGACGCTCGAGCGAAAGGCGCGCGCGGCAAGCAACTTCGGCAAGCGGACACGGCGAGGGCGTCGGCGAGCGACGGCCGGACGCGCTGGCGCTGGCGAGGACCTCTCCGCGTCGCGGCGAGCGACGGCGATCTGACACTTTGGGCGGCGAACGGCGAGGCTCTTTGGGACAGTCCGGGCGTTCGGCGGGGCCGCTCGACCGATCCGGGCGTCTTGGCGGTGGCTCGACCGATCTGGCGTCTGCGTAGCCGGCCGGGATGATGGTCGCTCCTCTCGGGTGCACAACACACACACACACACACCCCTTTTTCTTACATTCGGCCAACAAACACCCAAATGAGAAGATGAAGAAGACGAAGACTTACCCGAATGATGATGATCGAACCCAAGGAGATGCAAGGATGAAGAACTCGGCAAGGCTATGGAGATGGAGAGCTTGGGCGGCCAAGAGGTGTTTTTGGAGAATAAGATGAAATAACCTATTTCTATTTCATTTAACCAAATGCACCAAAACTCCAAAATCCAAGGTTAACTAAGTTGTGATGCAGAAAGAGCAACAAGAGCTCTCAATAGCTCAACAGGCCACACCACCCACCTGACTTCCCGGACCACCTGGGTTCGAAACCCACCAAACACACTTTAACACACAATTTTCCTTTTGCATCTCCCCATGCCCAAACACACCCACAAAGCCTCAAAAACTTACATAAATCCATCCAATAATTTTAGCAACTGGAAAAAGACATAAACGGTCCTGACGGCCCGACCAAATTACTAAAATACCCCTAGGGCATACCTGGAAGACCGGGATGAAAACCTGGGTCGTTACACCTAAGCAAACCGAGCCAACACGCAACTTGACTGTCACTCGGGAACCCTAAGGACTCTGGCACATTAAGCAGCCTAGGTCTATAGAGTATTTAAAACAACAAGTCGAGGATACTAGAATAATTGCAGACAAGACACGCAGTCAATGAACAGGAGAGCACAGTGGCAGAAAACAACAATCTACATGCCAACACCCTAGCAACAATTCAAGGAACCCTAGCTTCAAACATGCTTAAGATACATATTCAGCAGAACACACACATCGTACAATCCAGATCACAAACAACAGGGGATAAACAGAATTAAGCATGTTCAAGAATAAGCATCCTCCAGGGTACCTGCAAAAACCTAGCACTAAAAATTTAAGTGTCCCAGACATCCTGCAGGAAACCTATCCACTAACAGTCCATCAAACATACAGTTCAGATCAATATGCAAAACACAAGATAACCAGGAACATACATCATTACAAAGAACATCCTCCAAGAACCTGCAAGAACCTATCACTAACAATATATACATACATTCCAGACAACCTGCAGAAAACCTATCCACTAAGAGTTCAATATATTTAAACACACAGCTAGGAGATATCATTGCAGTGCGCAGGGCCCACACAACCCCGGCAGGGAAACCTTACCTGTCAACCGTAGAATCCAACCTAGAAGTAATCCTTAAGCTGCAGAACAACACACAAGCTACCCTAACAATCAGAACAACAAATTACAAACCAAACACAATAGTCCAAGCAATCAAACAACCAGGAATTTGGGCTTTACTGAGACCCGAGCAAAACTCCAACTCTCAAAGGTAGTCTCGGCCAAGGCTTGAGGAACACCAAAAATTGCTCAAAACCAAAGCTTCCTCCCTTCTACTCTCGGCTAGGGCAAGACACAACACAAAAACCAAGATTAGCTTTACTTACAACACAACACACAACCCATGATTCCATCATGGTGCTCTTGGCCACCAAGAGGAAATTAGGGCAAGAACCAAACCTGAACAACACAAAAGCTCACCTTGTAGTCTCGGCGAAAGAGGATGCACAAAGGGTCTTGGCTAGTACAAACCACAAGCACCAAAACTGTTTCGGCTAGGCTTTAGCTTGCACAACCAAGAAGAAACTTGAGTAAACCATTCTCCCATTCATTCAAGCAACAAACATGAGAAAAACACAACCAAATACTCACCTTAAGGATCTCGGCCAAGAAGGGAAACCAACACCAATGGTGGTCTCGGCTAGGCTATGCACAACCACAAAAAGGGACCTTGATTAGAACCCAATCACCCAAACAAGATGCTCTTCAGCTAGATCTACTACTTTAAGAAACCAATCACTAGGAGATCTCTCATGGAGCATCTCAGTCAAGCTAGGGGAAAAGAGAAGAGATGAACAACTAACCTTGGCAGAAAAGGTGAATTCGGATCTACTAGCAAGAAGGAGAAAAGGCTTGAAGCAATTTTGATGTTGGAGAAGCTAGGAGGATTCGGCCATGGAAGCTTGGAGGAAGAAGAAAAGAAGAAGAGAGTGAGGGAGAATGAGGGTGTCGGCCAAGGGGAGGGAAGGAGAGAATGAGATGAACCCATAATTGCATTTTCACTTATTTTTAATTAATAAAATACCTCCAAAAATCCCACCTTCAAATCCAACCAAGTGCACTTTTAAAAATCCATTTTAATTCTCTACATTTGGCTCCAACTCAACTCCCAAACCACCATGGTTCAAATCCTAGCAATAACACTCATTATTCTTAATTTTTCTTTTTAACCGGAAAGCCTCCCAAACTCCTCAGAAATGCAACACTTGCCCTGGAATTGAAACCGAAGAATAACTGCAGTCCACAATTAACAGAAATAGTCCTGAAACCCTAGTTAACTGTAAAAAGGACCCGAAGGGAAAAATGACCAAAATACCCTCGGGAGGCCATATGACCTAAATGCCCCTCGTGTCTCTAGAAGCCCTAATAGCCCAACAAACTAACTGAAAACCAACCAAGCATACCTGGAGATCTGGAAGGAAAACTTGGGTTGTTACAGATATTATCATGATGTGCCTTGTATGTTTGTTTACTGTTATGAGCATGTTAGTTGTAGGACAGCTTGTGCTTGACTTCTTGCTAGCGTGTTTGCCCTGTTTGTACATGTTAGTGCCATGCTAGGTTTGTTCTTCCAGCATGTTTATAATTCCTATTTAAGTTCGTAGTATCATGCAAGGTTATGTGTTTTATGTTGAGGATGTATGTTTAGCCAGGAATCAATTACTTTGTACTCTTAGTTCGTATAGTAGGGTTTGTCATCATCCAGAGGCTGAGAGCTGAAATAACGTACTTTGTCCCCACTAGTCGGGATCCAGTACGAAGCATAACGTACTTTGCTTCCACCCCAGCACACGATGTGGATTTGCTCCCGCATCGGCGTAAGCCTAGTTTATAGCTTGCTAGAGCGAAACCCTGCCAATTGTGTAAGCCTACCTTGGCCGGTTCTTAGCTTCATGTAAGACCCGACCCGAAATATGGTCCTAAACCTAGGTCACTCAGCATGCAAGCAAAATATGTTTACAAGCGGTTTAGTGGTCATATTTAAAACTTTTCAAACAACAAAGTGGGGAACGTTTAAACTCAACAACAATTTTCATAAAGTAAATCAATAACTTAAAACATGCCTGGCCAGTATTTATAAAAACATTCAAATAGTTTCAAACAACAATTCAGTAAGTTCCCCTAATGGACTCCATGTCCAACTACATGCTGAAATGACAATGCATAAAGAAGACACAATAAACTGTCGGTAGCTCCCATGATCATGCAGCTCCCTCCGCTAACCGTCCTGGTGCTGTCCCAAGTTACCTGGTGGAAAAAACCACAAAAATAAGGGTGAGTATAAAGATACTCAGTAAGAATCCCCAACCGGGGTACAATACGATACATCAGTCATCTAGCACCCTAGTATACATGCAAACAATTACCAACACAGATCTTAACTCAGCGAGATTTCTAGGGCAAATCTGGAATCCTCAAAATTATTCTACTTCCGGCCTAATGATTGGTTCTCCTAACCAATCCTGAGACATCCCTGAGGGTTTTTCTCCCTTGGCCAAATGATCAGCTCAAAAACTGATCCTAATAGATGTCTGACACCCTCGAGGGTCTTTCTCCCTCGACCGTATGATCAGCTCAAAAACCGATCCCAAATGGGTGTCCTCGAGGGCCTCTTACCCTCGGTTAGATAAACTTGACTAACGGGAGAGTAACAGGAGTCTGGCTCTAAACTGGAACGGAAGTTGTGTACTCACGAACATTAGCCTGGGGGAGCTCTCCAAACCAGCGACTAACGCGTGTGCGCGCACACCTCATGCTGCTGCAACCGAAGTAAATGTGGGGGCCTAAGGAAAAACTACGAGGGCCAAGTATGCATGCCTAAAGACTCGGAAGCGGTGTCACTGAACATAGTAGTGCGAGGCCCTCAACACTCATCTATAACAACCTGTACCACCGACCTAAAGCTAAGAACCGACCAAGGTAGGCTTGCACCGTTTGTAGGGTTTCGCTCTAGCAGGCTACAAACTAGGCTTATGTCGATGCGGGAGCTAATCAACATCGGCTACTCGGGTGGAAGCAATGTATGTTATGCTTCGCTCTGAATCCCGACTGGTGGGGACAGTGTACATTATGCCCACTCTCAGCCTCTAGATGATGACAAACCCTACTGGTCTAACTACGAGTACAGAATAATTGATTCCTGGCTAAACATATGTATACAACATCATTCACACATAACCTAGCATGATACTATGAACTTAAAGCAGGAATCATAGGCATGCTGGAAGAACAAACCTAGCATGGCACTAACATGTACAAACAGGAAAACATGCTAGCAAGAGATCAAACATAAGCTGTCCTATCACTATCATGCTCATAACAGTAAACAAGCGTACAAGGCACAATCATGATACATCGCAGGGTCCACACAACCCCTAGGGGTATTTTGGTAATTTGGTCTGGCCGTCAGGGGCGTTTATGTTCTTTTTCAGTTGCTAAAATTATTGGTTGGTCTTAAGTAGGATTTTGATGCTTTGTGGATGTATTTGGGCATGGTGAGATGCAAAAGAAAAATTGGGAAATAAAGTGAAGAAGTTGGGTTTCGAACCCAGGTGGTCTGGGAGGTCAGTTGTGTGTCGGTGCCGGTTGAGCCTCGAGCTGTTCTTTTTACTCTTTCCGCGGCATATCTTGGTTAGCCTTGAGTCCTTTGAGTTTTGGTGCATTTGTTTAAATGAAAGGAAATTAGGTTTTTTTGAGTTTCTTCTCCAAACTCTATGGCCGCCCAACCCTCTACTCTCAAGCCCCTTGCGTGTGTCTTCTCCCGAGAGCCCCACCAACCGTCGTCCCAGCCAAGCAACCCAGCCGAGCAGCCCAGTTGAGCAGCCCAGCCAGATCGCACCAACAGCCCCATCGTCGCCAGCAGGCGCCCGGCCCGATGAGCAGTGCATCGCCCGGCCAATGACCGCGCCCGGGCGCCCAACGGGTAGCGTTGCTCGGGCTGCTGCGCACGACGACCATCGTGGCAGCCGAGAAGTCCCGCACGCCCGCGTTCGCCCGTCTGCGTCAACGCCTGCGCCCGCGCGCCCTTGTCTCGCCTGCAGCTCGTCTGCACCAGCGTCGTGCCAGCACGCTCAGCCGCACATACCATCGCCCGTGTCAGCACGCCTAGCGCGCAGCTCCTGCAGCCCAGCAGTGCCTAGTGTCGTGCAGCCTGTCCGTCCGCGTGTCAGATGTACCGTGTGAGTTGCTCCCGAGCTGAGCCCTATTTATTTTATTATATTTCGGCCTATGGATTGTGATAATTATTGTGCTTGTTAGGTTCTCATTAGCTAGCTCGGGATCGATCGCAGCTTAGGAATCTTGTGTGTAGTTGCCTTTCGACCAGGTAAGGATTTCTTATCGGAGTTGTGTGGGCCCTGCGATATATTATGTGATTGTTGTTTGTATGCTTGTTTGTGTTTATCACCATGTTTAGTGATAGGTGCTCTGTTCTAAATTCCCGACTGGCATGATTTCTTATGTTGTTTCTCATGTTAGTGCATGCTAGGTTGTTCCGTTCTGGCATGCTCGTTATCTATTATAGCTTCGTAGTATCATGCTAGGTTTGTTGTATCTGTTGAGCACGTATTGGATTGTTTGTTGTATTTGTTTAAAGGTTTGAGATATGGTAGGTAGCATCATCCGGGCCAGAATGCATAACGTAACTTGCATCCACGACAGAGACGTACGAAGCCATACTCCGTCCCTGATCCCCCGTTAGGGTTTAGCTAACCCTAACGGCAGGCCCTGCAATCTTGGGTGAGTGTGGCAGACTGTTAAATGCCTCAACGGTCGGGATGATGACATGGCATTGCCTTGTCCACGGCAGTCAGAACGTCCTCAGCGTGTTCGGCCGTAGCCCTTGATTGCCACCTGTTAGGGTAAGGACGGCTTCCTGGTGTAAGCCTACCACGACCGATTCCTTAGCCTTAGGTGCGGTGGTTCAGGCTGACATAGTTCACGTGTCCAGGTCTCACACCCCTATGTCAGTGACACCGATCCAAAGATTTAGTTAGGTATGGTGACTGGACCTGGGCACCTTGCCACTAGACCCGGCACCCCCCATGGTTTGCAGTAGCATGTGGTGCGCGCATACGCTCATTACAGCGCTGACTGGAGAGCTCCTCAGGATTGTGAGCCAATGCACCTTTCGTATCGACAGTAGACAGGCTGAGGCCGAGACTTGTTTCTCGTATAGAATCGTATCATGAGGTAGATTATCCCGGAGTAAGACCCTGAGATGGCATCCAAAGTTTATGCGTGGATTTAAGCTATGTGCTCTCTTCTGTGTTTATATTCATAGCTTGCATACCTTTCTGCTAGATGACCATGTATATCGTATGGTACCCCGGTTGGGGATTCTTACTGAGTAATTCGTTACTCACCCTTATTTTGTGGTTTTCCACAGGTAACCATGGTGCGAGACATGATGGCTGGAGGAGGAGCTGTGATCATGGAAACCCGTTGTTCGAACTCTGAGTTTATGACTATGATTCTTTGTGTTTTATTTTCCTCTAAATGCATGTAGTTGGGCACAGAGCCCTAGGTTGTTTTCTGACTGTTTTCCGGATTCTAGCACTGTTGTAACTATTGGAAAGTTTTTGATGTTTTAAATAAATCTCTGATCAGAGTGAGTTTTGGAAATGTATTTGTCTTGGAACAGGTGCTCGGAAACAGGGACAGATTTCAGGAATTCCATAACTGTGTTTGTTTTAAATGGTTGTTTGCATGTTTTAGTTTTCACTTAGAATCCGAAAACCATTCTTGCATATTGTCTTTATGTTTTGAACACATGCATTGAGGTAAAGGCCTATTTTAGAACCCCATTCGGCCTGGTCTTCTGCTTGGTATCGAGCTCGAGTCATAGATTCTGTAGACTGACCTTTGTTGTAGGTCGTTTTTCCATGATCATCAGCACTCCGACAGTCATCAGGTACGCCTAAGTTTTCAGTTTTAGAAAAGGGTTAAGAATTTACAATACTTTTCATCTAGTGTGTGCCTTGTTTTGTGTTGTGGAGCGGAGACGAGCAGGTTCTGACTCGTTGTTGGTTTGGGTCCAGAGCACCATCATGCCAACTTCCCGCAGTGTGAGAAGTATGATAGCAGCTAGTCAGAGTATCCAGGTAGATTCAGATACCGCTGGGACATCGTCCCAGAGGGAGGCAGAGATTAGACTCCCGTAGGCCACTTGTGGCCCAGTTGTTAGTTTTCCCCTAGAGAGAGGGTGGAGGTGATTTTCCATGGAGTACCACTCTAGGAGAGGGGTTAGCTATGGCTTTGCTAATGTTGATGCTTGTGGAGCAGGTTCCAGTGTGGACTAGCCTGGGTAGTTGTAAAGACCCGACCCAAAAGGGGCTCTAAATGGGCCTTTACCCCAATGCATGTAGTGAAAATAAAAGATATTAAAAAAAATACATTTCGGATCCCAAGTAAAAACAGAAACATTCAACAACCAAAACATACATTTCTAAAATCATACTCTGATCAGAGATTTATTTAAACCATTAAAACAATCCACAAGTACAAATATCTTTGGAATCCATAAAACGTGAGAAAACATCCCGGGGCTCTGTGCCCGTCTACATGCATTCGGGGAAATAACAAAAGTCAAGAGTCATGATAAATAAAATAGAATAATCGAGATGACAAAGAGGATTCCATGATCACGGCTCCTCCATCACCCATCCTGTCACCGCCTTGATTACTCGTGGAAAACCACGGAATAAGGGTGAGTAACGAATTACCCAGAAGAATCCCCAACCGGGTACAATACGATATACATGATCATCTAGAAGAATGTATGCAAGCTATGAGTACAAACACAGAGCGGAGCACATAGCTAAGTCCACACTTGGACCTCGGATGCCATCTCGTGGTCTTAGTCCGGAAATACCACAACACACTAAACGCGCTATCACGGGAACAAGTCCCGGCCTCGGCTGCTCTCATCGCCGATCACGAAAAGGTGCATCGCTCAAGATCCCGAGGAGCTCTCCGATCGGCGTCAGTAATGAGCGTAAGCGCGCACCGCATGCTCACTCGCAAACTCGGGGTGCCGGGTCTAGTGGCAAGCCGCCTGAGTTCGATCCACCATGCCTAACTAAATCTCTGGATCGGTGTCACGACGACATAGGGGTGTGAGACTCGACACGTGAACTATGTCGGCTGTACCACCGCACTTTGGGCTAAGGAACCGGCCGTGGTAGGCTTACACCGTGAAGCGGTCCTTGCCCTAACAGTGGCAATCAAGGGCTACGGCCGAACACGCCGAGGACGTGCCGATCGCCGGGGACGAGGCAATGCCAAGTCATCATCCCGACCGTTGGGGCATTTAACGATCGCCACCCTCACCCAAGATTGCGGGGGCCTACCGGTTGGGATAGCTAATCCCTCACGGGGTCCAAGGACGGAATCGCCTCTCGAACGTCCTTGCCATAGATGCAAGATACTTTATGCATCGGGCCTTGATGATTCTATCTACCTCAATTCTAAACCTTAACAATAATAACGATTCAATCAATGCGGTCCAATACGTACTCATCGGATACAAAGAACCTAGCATGATACTACGAAGCAAGAACAGATATCGAACATGCTAGAATAGAACAACCTAGCATGGGCTAACATGAGAAACAATACAAGAGTTCATGCCATCAGAATTCGTAACAGAGCACCTAGAGATAAACATGCTAGTAATCATACACAGCATACAAAACAACAATCACAAATATACTGCAGGTCCACACAACCCCAGTAAGAAATCCTTACCTTGGTGGAAGACTTCTACACACAAATCCTAAGTCTGCGAACAATCCCGAGCTAGCGAGCGGGAACCTAGCAAACCAACAATAATCAGCATCTAAAATATCTAAACAACAATAGAATGACAAGCTCGGCTCGGGAACTCACGCGCGCGCGACGACACGAGCTTGAGGCAGCTGGCCGAGTCAGCGCACGCAAGGACGCTGTGCTGCCGTCATTGCTACGCAGACGGCACGGACGCTACTGCTGCACGACTGCAGCGGCGACGACGCGCGCGTGCGAGCGCGCGGGCGAAGCGCGCGGCGCGCGCGGCGCGCGGCGTGCGATCACGGACAGCGGCGGCAGGCAGCGAGGAGCGCTTGCGCGTAACGCAACGTCTGGCGAAGGCGCGCGGCGGCGGTTCGGCAGCGCAAGCGGACACGCGAGGCGCGCGATGGGCGACGCGCGGGCTGGCGAGACCTCTGGCGTCGCGAGCGACGGGCGATCTGTCTTCTTTGGGCGAACGGCAAGGCTCTTTGGGAGACAGATCTGGGCGTCACGAGCGATCGGCTGGGCGTCGCGACAACGAGCGACCTGTCTTCTTTGGGCGAAGGCAAGCAAGGTCTTTGGGACAGATCTGGGCGTCGCGAGCGATCGAGCGATCTCAGGCTTTCTTGCTCTCGGCTACACTCTACCGGGCTGCAATCAACACAACACACACAACACACCTCTTTTCACTTGGCCAAACGCACACCAAACGGATGAGAAGAAGAAGAAGAAGATCAATACCTACCCGGAATGATGATGATCGAACCCAAGGAGATGCAAGGATGAAGAATCGGCAAGGAGAGCTTGGGAGAAAGCTTGGGCGGCCACAACTCTTTTGGAGAAGAAAACACAACAAACCTAATTTCTATTTCATTTAACCAAATGCACCAAACACCAAAGATCCAAGGTTAACTAAGATGTGATGCAGAAAGAGCAACAAGAGCACCTAATGGCTCAATTGGCACACCTCTCTACAAGCTTCCCAGGAGGCCCGGGTTCAAACCCCGGCTGCAGCACAATTTCCTTTATTTTTACTTTTGCATCAAACCTTGCTCAAACCAAACCTCAAACCCCTCCAAAAACCTACAAAAACCATCCAATAATTTTAGTAATCGAAAAGACACAAACGACCTGACGGCCCGACCAAATTACCAAATTACCCCTAGGGCATACCTGAAGACCGGGAAGAAAAACACGGGTCGTTACAATATTCCCTCCTTTTTATGACTTTCGTCCTCGAAAGTCCTTAAGACAAATGTACTCGGGGGTAATGCAACCTCATCTCGTCTTCCCGCTCCCAAGTGGCTTCCTCGAACCCCGACTCTTCCATCAGAAAAACCCGACCCAAAAGGGCTCTAAATGGGCCTTTACCCCAATGCATGTAGTGAAAATAAAAGACATTATGAAAAATACATTTCGATTCCAAGTAAAAGCAGAAACATTCAACAACCAAAACATACATTTCTAAAAGCACACTCTGATCGAGATTTATTTAAACCATTAAAACAATCCACAAGTACCAATATCTTTGGAATCCATAAAACGTAAGAAAACATCCTCGGGGCTCTGTGCCCGTCTACATGCATTCGGGGAAATAATAAAAAGTGAAGAGTCATGATAATTAAAATAAATAATCGTAGATGACAAACGAGTTCCATGATCATAGCTCCTCCTTCACCATCCTGTCTCCGCCTTGATTACACCGTGGAAAACCACGAGAATAAGGGTGAGTAACGAATTACCCAGTAAGAATCCCCAACCGGGTACAATCACGATATACATGATCATCTAGAAGAATGTATGCAAGCTATGAGAACAAACACGGAGCGGAGCACATAGCTAAGTCCACACTTGGACCTCGGATGCCATCTCGGGGTCTTAGTCCGGAAAATACCACAACACACTAAACGCACTATACGGGAACAAGTCCCGCCTCGGCTGTCTCTTCATCGTCACGAAAGGTGCAACGGCTCAAGATCCCGAGGAGCTCTCGGTCGTGGCGCCAGTAATGAGCGTAAGCGCGCACCGCATGCTCACGCAAACTCGGGGTGCCGGTCTAGTGGCAAGCCGCCCGAGTTCGATCACCATGCATGCCTAACTAAATCTGGGATCGGTGTCACGACATAGGGGTGTGAGACACGGACACGTGAACTATGTCGGCTGTACCACCGCACTGAGGCTAAGGAACCGGCCGTGGTAGGCTTACACCAGAAAGCGGTCCTTGCCTAACAGTGGCAATCAAGGGCTACGGCCGAACACGCCGAGGCGTGTCGATCGCCGGGACGAGGCAATGCCAAGTCATCATCCCGACCGTTGGGGCATTTAACGATCGCCACCCTCACCCAAGATTGCGGGGCTCTACGGTTGGGATAGCTAATCCCTCACGGGGTCCAAGGACGGAGAAGCTGTCTCGAACGTCCTTGCCATAGATGCAAGATACTTTATGCATCGGGCCTTGATGATTCTATCTACCTCAATTCTAAACCTTAACAATAATAACGATTCAATCAATGCGATCCAATACGTGCTCATCGGATACAAAGAACCTAGCATGATACTACGAAGCAAGAACAGGATATCGAACATGCTAGAATAGAACAACCTAGCATGGGCTAACATGAGAAACAATACAAGAGTTCATGCCACCGAGAATTGAAATGTGAGCACCTAGGCTAAACATGCTAGTAAACATACACAGGCATACAAAACAACAATCACAAATATACCGCGAGGTCCACACAACCCCTAAGAAATCCTTACCTTGGTCGGAAGACTTTTACACACAAATCCTAAGTGCGGAACAATCCCGAGCTAGCGAGCGGGAACCTAGCAAACCAACAATAATCGATATCTAAAATATCTAAACAACAATAGAACGACAAGCTCGGCTCGGGGAACTCACGCGGCGCGACGACCACGAGCTTGGGGCTCTGGCAACAGGCGGCTCGGCAAAGTGGTCGGCGGCCGGGTGTCTTGGCGCTGCACGGCGAGGACACACGCTGCTGGTTGCGCTGTGCACGGCAGCACGGACACGCTACCGCAGGCTACGGCAGCACACAACAGCGACACACGGCGGACAGCGCGTCTGCAGCGTCTGGCGCGCGGCGGGCGGCGTCGTCTGGCGAAGCGCGCGAGCGAGCAACTCAGCGAGGACAGCGGCGCGCGCGCGAATGTCTGAGCGGCGCGCGCGCGGGCGAGCGCTTTCGGCAGCGGACACGCGCGGCGTCGCGGCGATCGGGCGATCTCTTCTGCTGGGCGAACGAGCAGCGAGGCTGCGCCGCGCAGTGCAGGCGTCGCGGCGGGCCGCTCGACCGTCTGGGCGTCGCGGCGGTGCTCTCGCCGATCTGGGCGTGGGATGTGGCTGGCTCGGCCGATCTGGGCGTGCGGCGAGTGGCTCTCGACCGATCTGGCGTCTGGCGAGCTGGGTGGGATGATGGTTTGCTCCTCTCGGTGTTGCACAACACACACACACACACACCCCTTTTTCTTACATTCGGCCAACAAACACCCAAATGAGAAGATGAAGAAGACGAAGACTTACCCGAATGATGATGATCGAACCCAAGGAGATGCAAGGATGAAGAACTCGGCAAGGCTATGGAGATGGAGAGCTTGGGCGGCCAAGAGGTGTTTTTGGAGAATAAGATGAAATAACCTATTTCTATTTCATTTAACCAAATGCACCAAAACTCCAAAATCCAAGGTTAACTAAGATGTGATGCGAGAAAGAGTAACAAGAGCACCTAATGGCTCATTTGGCACACCTCTCTACAAGCTTCCCAGGAGACCCGGGTTCAAACCCCAGCTGCAGCACAATTTCCTTTATTTTTACTTTTGCATCAAACCTTGCTCAAACCAAACCTCAAACTCCTCCAAAAACCTATATAAAAACAACCCAAAATTTTAGTAATCTGGAAAAGACACAAACGACCTGACGGCCCGACCAAATTACCAAATTACCCCTAGGGCATACAGAGACCGGGAAGAAAAACACAGGTCGTTACAATATTCCCTCTCCTTTTTATGACTTTCGTCCTCGAAAGTCCTTAAGACAAAAACATTTCGGGGTAATGCAACCTCATCTCGTCTTCCCGCTCCCAAGTGGCCTCCTCGAAATCCCGACTCCTCCACCGAACCTTTACCAAACGAATCTCGCGATTACGCAGCGTCTTGGTCTCAAAGGCAAGGATCCTCACCGCTTCTCCTCGAAGTTCAAATCCTCATTCAACCAAAGGCTCAAAGTCCACAATGTGCGACGGTCCGGCACATCTTGCCTCAACATCGATACATGGAAAACACTATGCACTGCGATAGTGACGGAGGTAGGGCTAACAGGTAAGCAACTCTGCCAATCCTCTCTAGGATCTCAAATGGACCAACAAAGCGGGGACTCAACTTCCCACGCTTACCAAACCTCTGAACACCTCGCATCGGAGCAACCTTAAGGAACACATGTTGACCAACCTCAAACTCCAAATCTCGACGCCGAACATCGGCGTAACTCTTCTCGCTGCTCTGAAATTTGTCAACATACGAGCTCTAATCTTCTCGCAGACTGCACCATTGGTCAATCTGCGATAACTTTCGGGACCCAAAACTCATCTATCACCAACCTCTTCCCGAACACGGGGACCGAAAAACGCTTACCATACAATGCCTCAAATGGAGCCATCTCAATCGTCGATCGTAACTATTGTTATAGGCAAACTCCATCAAAATCAGAATCTTGGTCCCAAGCGCACTGGAAATCCAACACACAAGCCCTCAACATATCCTCGAGAATCGATTCACTCTCTCGGTCGACCATCCGTCCGAGGGTGAAAAGTCATCTTTGGCGCACTCTGTGCCCAAACCCTTCGGGCGCTCTCCGAAACGAGAAGTGAACAGCGAGTCACGATCGGACACAATCCTCACCGGCACACCATGATAACGGATGATCTGCTCCAAAAACAAGCTGCGCCACCGCTGTTCCACGGTATAAGTGTCTCTACCGGGAATGAAGTGTGCGCTCTTGAATCAAACGGTGCGACTATCACCCAAATGCGAGAGAACTTCCTCGGAGTCCTTGGCAAACCAGAGATGAAGTCCATAGAGATCTCTTCCCATTTCCACCTGGGTACACTCGGTGGGTGCAACAAACCTGTGGCCTCTGCACAGGTGCCTTCACTTGGCGACAAGTGAGACACCTACCGACAAACTCTGCCACATCTCTCTTCATCCCCATCCACCGTAAAATGTCTGCTTAAAGGTCTGATACATCTTGGTACCCCAGGGTGCCAAGCAAAAGAAGGAATGGGCCTCAGAGAGCAACTCGGCTCATGAACTGCAATGTCCGGAACACACAACCGGCCTCTATAAGTCAACCTTTACTGTGCTGGGAATACACAAAGTCAAAGTCACCGTCAAGCCACTAACTCACGCCAACCAATCTCTTAAGTGCGGGTCACCCAACCGGGCATCTATAATCCATTGCGCGAATCGGCCAGGTGAGCAGTCAAGCGAGCTACCCTAGCGGTAACCTCTCCCAACAACACCGCAACCTCGGCCCGCTCGAACTCTCTCTCAAACTGGTGAGAACTCAACAACGCCAGCGAGTCGCGGCGTCTTTACGCTCAAAGCATCGGCCACTACATTGGCTTTACCGGATGGTACAAAATCTCGCAGATCATAATCCTTTACCAACTCTAACCATCTCCTCTGCCTCATATTCAACTCCTTACGAGTAAGCGGATACTTGAGGCTCTGGTGATCGGTAAACATCTGAATCCGCTCACCATACGGGTAATGCCTCCAAATCTTGATTGCAAACACCACTCTTTGCCAACTCCATATCATGAGTCGGGTAGTTACGCTCATACGGCTTGGTGGCGGGGAAGCATAGGCAATGACCTTCCGTCTTTGCATCAACACACAACCTAAACCAAACTTGGAAGCATCATCAGAGACCACGAAACCACTGTCCCCTCCGGATCGCCAACAGTCTGCTGAAGTCAAACTACGCTTGAGCACAGCAAAGCTCTCATCACACTCTTGTCCCAAACAAACTCGACACCCTTCCTCGTCCGGACGAGTGAGGGCGAGGCTAAAGCGAAAAGTCCTTGACGAACCGACGGTAGTAACACGCCAAACCAGTAAAGCTGCGAATCTCGGCAAGCGAAGTCGGCTTGGCCCATGAACTCACGGCCTCAATCTTCGCGGGGTCCACGGCTATACCATCTCTCGAAACCACGTGGCCTAGAAAAGCCACTGCTCCAACCAAAATCACATTTGGAAAACTTCGCATAAAGCCGGTTTTCCTCAAAGCTGCCAATACTCGTCTCAAATGCTCTGCATGGTCTTCTTTAGACCTCGAATAAATCGAATATCGTCAATGAACACGATGACGGCGCCGTCCAAAAATGATTTGAACACCCTATCCATCATGTCCATGAACGGTGGGGCATTGGTCAATCAAACGACATAACCACAAACTCATAGTGACCATATCTGGACACGAAAGTTTGTCTTAGGAATGTCGGCATCCACGATCCGCAAATCGATGGTAACCGGATCTCGATCTATCTTGGAGAACACGAAGCTCCTGAAGGTGATCGAACAAATCATCGATCGGGGCAACGGATACTTATTCTTCACTCGTCACCTTATTAAGCTCGCGGTAATCAATACACAAGCGCGCCAGAACCATCCTTCTTTTTCACAAACAGCGAATCGTGCTCCCACGAGGGACACACTTGGGCGGATGAACCCTCGGTCTAACATCTCCACCTGCAATCAGAATCTTGATTCCTTTAACTCGGCCGGGCGCCATGCGATCACGGAGCCTTCGAGATAGGGGAGGGTCCTCGGCTCGAGCTCAATAATGAAGTCAACCTCTCTCTTTGGGGCAACCCGGTAACTCCTCGAAACACATCCGCGAACTCTTGCACGACCGCCGGCTTTGATCGACGAGACAGCGAGGGGCGCTCTTCCCGAACAACTTGGCTAGATAGCCCCAAGCTCCATGAGCTAGCAAGCGACGAGCTTTCACGGTGACACCATCGGCGGGCAAACTCCACCACTGGACTCCACGAAACTTAAAGTGGGCCGACACGGCGGCTGAACACTACTTCTTTCCGTTGCGGTCAATCAACGCGCGTGGTTAGCGACTAACCACTCCATACCAAGAATCACATCAAAACCGCTCATAGGCGGAACTATGAGCGTAGCCTACAAGCAACTCTCTCCTGATATCTCGATCCGGCCATCCTTAATCTTATCCCTAGCCAACATACTAACTCCGAAGGAGTTGCAACAGATAACTCAAAACCTAGAGGCTCTAGTCTTAACTTAGCATGCTCAAAGCAAACAACACGGATACAAATGAATGCGTGGAACCCGAGAATCAAACAAGACAAATGCGCGGTGATCTAAAACAAGAAGCGTACACCCACGGCATCCGTGCGCTCGGCCTCTGACGGTCGTAGCAAACACTCGACCTAACTGCTGCTGTGCCGGCCGAGCCGCCATAGCCGGTGATCGATCACAAAACGGGCCATGTGCCCCTCTCTACCACAACGGTAGCACAATCTAGGTCGGTGACAAGCTCGGCGTGGACTTTCCCACAAGTAGCACAAGCGGGAAATCGCACAGGTCCTCCTGGCGTCGGCTGAAGCGGATGGAGCTCTCCGCTGGTCTCGCTTCAATCGCCCTTGGCGCGCGCTGCCGCCTCCCGAAAAGTCAAACTTCCTCTTACGCCCCACACCGTTGGGACAGGGCCGACAGAAGCAGGCGGCAACAACCCGCTCAGCGAGATACTTCCCATTATAGATTGTGGCTAAGCTGGGCGGCCCTAGCATAAGTGTCGGGGCACGAGCCACGACATCTGGAAACACCCCGCCTCAATCCGGAAATGAACTTCCGAATCTTCGACTCCGGGGTGGCAATCAACCGAGGAGCAAAATATCCATACTCAGAGAACTTGCGCTCATATTCCTCAATGGAATCGAACCACGCTTGAGTTACGGAAGAGCTCCACCATCTTCTCCTGAGCCTCATCGATGAACTTTACCTTGAACTCGGCCTTGAAGAACTCCCAAGTAGCGGGTGGAGACCCGGTGGTCTCTCGCTCAAGGTGGACTCCCACCACCATCTCGCTGTGCCTCCTAGCACATGAGCCGCACATCTCGGCCTCTGAATATCGGGGCACACCATGATCGGGAAGGTGTACTCCAAATGGGCGATCCACAGGCTGCCGCTAACGCATCACCGGTGGCATCAAACTTCTCGGGCTTCCACTTCACAAAATCCTTGACCACCTACCCAATTCCTCGGCACCCTCGCATATATCCGCCTCGGGGGCTACTTGCTCTGTGGAGCTGGAGGAGCTCTTGAGCTCTCTTGAACCAATCGAGTCACCGCTCGATCTGGGCTCGGGACTCTTCCCATTGCTTGCGCCAACAAGGCACAGGTCTCGCCCTCTGGTCACTCAACATGCGACCATAAAAGCCCTCATAGACTTCGGCAAACTCTGCTCCGGGAAGCGATCTCCGCGGCGCTCGATCGCCTCAACGCCCGCTCTAGGCGTAACAGAGGAGGCTGCGGTGGAATGCCATCGGTGTCGGCTTGGGACGATGTCCTGCGATGTCGAATCCGATCCACGATACCTCGACACGCTCTCGAGCCTCCTCTCTCGATGCGGACGTGGTAGCATCTTTGGCGATCTACATCCAAACCAACAACGAATCAAAACACACTTTCACCATTCCACAACACCAAACAAGGCATACACTAGATGATAGGTATTGTAAATTCTTAACCCTTTTCCTTTCTAAAACAATAAATCTAGGCGTGCACTGATGGTACATCAGTCTTGATGATCATGGAAAACGACCTACAACAAAAGGTCGATCCTACGAGAATCTATGACTCGAGCTCACGATACCAAGCAAAAAACCCGACCCAAAAGGGCTCTAAATGGGCCTTTACCCCAATGCATGTAGTGAAAATAAAAGACATTATGAAAAATACATTTGGATTCCAAGTAAAAACAGAAACATTCAACAACCAAAACATACATTTCTAAAAGCACACTCGATCGAGAGATTTATTTAAACCATTAAAACAATCCACAAGTACCAATATCTTTGGAATCCATAAAACGTAAGAAAACATCCTGGGGCTCTGTGCCCGTCTACATGCATTCGGAAATAATAAAAAGTGAAGAGTCATGATAATTAAAATAAATAATCGGAGATGACAAAGAGTTCCATGATCATAGCTCCTCCTTGACCATCTGTCTCCCGCTTGATTACTGTGGAAAACCACGAATAAGGGTGAGTAACGAATTACCCAGTAAGAATCCCCAACCGGGGTACAATACGATATACATGATCATCTAGAAGAATGTATGCAAGCTATGAGAACAAACACAGGCGGAGCACATAGCTAAGTCCACACTTGGACCTCGGATGCCATCTCGGGGTCTTAGTCCGGAAAATACCACAACACACTAAACGCACTATCACGGGAACAAGTCCCGGCCTCGGCTGTCTCGCCGATCGTCTGAAAGGTGCACGGCTCAAGATCCCGAGGAGCTCTCGGTCGTATTGTAATGAGCGTAAGCGCGCACCGCATGCTACCGCAAACTCGGGGAGTGCTGGGGTCTAGTGGCAAGCCGCCCGAGTTCGATCCACCATGCCTAACTAAATCTACGGATCGGTGTCAGCGACATAGGGTGTGAGACACGGACACGTGAACTATGTCGGCTGTACCACCGCACTTTGAGGCTAAGGAACCGTCGTGGTAGGCTTACACCGAGGCGGTCCTTGCCCTAACGGTGGCAATCAAGGGCTACGGCCGAACACGCCGAGGGCGTGTCGATCGCCGGGGGCGAGGCAATGCCAAGTCATCATCCCGACCGTTGGGGCATTTAACGATCGCCACCCTCACCCAAGATTGCGGGGCCTACAGGTTGGGATAGCTAATCCCTCACGGGGTCCAAGGATCGGAGAAGCTGTCTCGAGCGTCCTTGCCATAGATGCAAGATACTTTATGCATCGGGCCCTGATGATTCTATCTACCTCAATTCTAAACCTTAACAATAATAACGATTCAATCAATGCGGTCCAATACGTGCTCATCGGATACAAAGAACCTAGCATGATACTACGAAGCAAGAACAGATATCGAACATGCTAGAATAGAACAACCTAGCATGGGCTAACATGAGAAACAATACAAGAGTTCATGCCATCGAGGAATTCGAAACGAGCACCTAGGCTAAACATGCTAGTAAACATACACGGGCATACAAAACAACAATCACAAATATACTCGCAGGGTCCACACAACCCCGTAAGAAATCCTTACCTTGGTCGGAAGACTTTTACACACAAATCCTAAGGCTGCGGAACAATCCCGAGCTAGCGGCGGGAACCTAGCAAACCAACAATAATCGGTATCTAAAATATCTAAACAACAATAGAAACGACAAGCTCGCTCGGGGAACTCACGCGGTAGCGGCGACACGAGCTTGAAATTTCAGCGGCAAGGTGGCTCGGCAAGGTGGCGGCTGGCCGGTCGCTGCACGGCAGGGACACGCTTGCTGCTTACCGGCCAGCGCAGCTCGGACACGCTACCGGCTGCGTACCGCACGGCAGCGTGGACACGCGCAGCGCGGCTGCGCTCGACGGGCGGCAGCCCTTGGCGTTTCGCGTCTGGCGCCTTGCGAGCGAGCAACTTCAGGCGAGGGCAGCGCGCGGGCGAATGTCTGAGCCGGCGCGTGACGCGCGAAGGCTCGGCAAGCGACACCACAGCGAGCGTCGCGGCGATCGGGCGATCTCTGCGGAATGTGATGCAGGCGTCTTGGCGGTAGCTGGCTCGACCGATCTGGGCGCGTGCGACAGGGGCTGGCTCGGCCGATCTGGGCGTCGCGGCGGGTGCTTTCGGCCGATCTGGGCGTCGCGGCAGGCCGCTCGACCGATCTGGGCGTCTGCGGTGAGTGAGAGGATGATGGTTTTGCTCCTCTCACCGGCCGCACAACACACACACACACACAACCCCTTTTTCTTACATTCGGCCAACAAACACCCAAATGAGAAGATGAAGAAGACGAAGACTTACCGGAATGATGATGATCGAACCCAAGGAGATGCAAGGATGAAGAACTCGGCAAGGCTATGGAGATGGAGAGCTTGGGCGGCCAAGAGGTGTTTTTGGAGAATAAGATGAAATAACCTATTTCTATTTCATTTAACCAAATGCACCAAAACTCCAAAATCCAAGGTTAACTAAGATGTGATGCGAGAAAGAGTAACAAGAGCACCTAATGGCTCATTTGGCACACCTCTCTACAAGCTTCCCGGGAGACAGGGTTCAAACCCATTTGCGGCACAATTTCCTTTATTTTTACTTTTGCATCAAACCTTGCTCAAACCAAACCTCAAACTCCTCCAAAAACCTATATAAAACCATCCAATAATTTTAGTAATCGGAAAAGACACAAACGACCACTGGCCCCGACCAAATTACCAAATTACCCCTAGGGCATACGGAAGACCGGAAGAAAAACACAGGTCGTTACATCCATCAACCTTTACCAAACGAATCTCGCGATTCGCAACGTCTTGGTCTCAAAGGCAAGGATCCTCACCGGCTTTTCCTCGAAGTTCAAATCCTCATTCACCGCAAAGGCTCAAAGTCCACAATGTGCGACGGGTCCGGCACATCTTGCCTCAACATCGATACATGAAAAACACTATGCACCGATAGATAGTGACGGAGGTAGGGCTAACCGGTAAGCAACTCTGCCAATCCTCTCTAGGATCTCAAGCGGACCAAAAATCGGGGACTCAACTTCCCACGCTTACCAAACCTCGTAACACCTCGCATCGGAGCAACCTTAAGGAACACATGTGACCAACCTCAAACTCCAAATCTCGGCGCCGAACATCGGCGTAACTCTCTACTGCTCTGAAGCGGTCAACATCTGAGCTCTAATCTTACGCCTTTGCACCATTGGTCAAGCTGCGCAGTAACTCGGGACCCAAAACTGTCTATCACCAACCTCTTCCCGAACACGGGGACCGACAAACGCTTACCATACAATGCCTCGAATGGAGCCATCCAATCGCCGATCGTAATCGTTGTTATAGGCAAACTCCATCAAATACGAATCTGGTCCCAACTTCGGAAATCCAACACACAAGCTCTCAACATATCCTCGAGAATCGATTCACTCTCTCATCGACCATCCGTCTGCGAGGGTGAAAAGTCATGTCTTAAATCGCACTCTGTGCCCAAACCCTTCTGGGCGCTCTCGAAACGAGAAGTGAACCATGAAGTCACGATCGGACACAATCCTCACGGTACACCATGATAACGGATGATCTGCTCCAAAAATACAGTGCGCCACTGTTCCCACGGTATAAGTGTCTCGTCAGGGAATGAAGTGTGCGCTCTTGGTCAAACGATGCGACTATCACCCAAATCGAGAGAACTTCCTCGGAGTCCTTGGCAAACCGGATATAAAGTCCATAGAGATCTCTTCCCATTTCCAGCTGGGTACACTCGGTCATTTTGCAACAAACCAGTGGCCTCTGCTGGGTGCCTTCACTTGGCGACAAGTGAGACAGGGTGACAAACTCTGCCACATCTCTCTTCATCCCCATCCACCGAGAAAGTCATTGGTTACGATACATCTTGGTACCCCGGGTGCCAAGCAAAAGGAAGAATCTGTGGGCCTCAGGAGCAACTCGCTCGCAAACCTGCAATGTCCGGAACACACAACCGGCCTCTATAAGTCAACCTTTATGTCTGGTGAATACACAAAGTCAAAGTCACCGTCAAGGCCAGACTCGGTCAACCAATCTCTTAAGTGCGGGGTCACCCAACCGGTTGTCTATAATCCATTTACCGAATCGGCGGTTGAGCGATCCAATCCCGAGCTACCACAGCGGTAACCTCTCCCAACAACACTTTGCAACCTCGGCCCGCTCGAACTCTCTCTCGCAAAATCCAGCTGAGAACTCAACAACGCCGCAGAGTCGACGTCTTTCGCTCAAGCATCGGCCACTACATTGGCTTTACCGGATGGTACAAAATCTCGCGATCATAATCCTTTACCAGCTCTAACCATCTCCTCTGCCTCATATTCAACTCCTTACGAGTAAATAGAGATACTTGAGGCTCGGTAATCGGTAAACATCATCGAATCCGCTCACCGTCACGGGTAATGCCTCCAAATCTTGGTTACAAACACCACTGCGCCAACTCCATATCATGAGTCGGGTAGTTACGCTCATACGGCTTGGTGGACGGGAAGCATAGGCAATGACCTTCCCGTCTTTGCATCAACACACAACCTAATCCAAACTTGGAAGCATCACTGTGAGACCACGAAACCACTGTCCCCTCGGGAGATTGCCAACAGTCTTTGAAGTCAAAGCTGCGCTTGAGCTGGCAAAGCTCTCATCACACTGCTTTGTCCCCAAACAAACTCGACACCCTTCCTCGTCGGACGAGTGAGGCGCGAGGCTAAAGCGAAAAGTCATGCCAGCGAACCGGCGGTAGTAACACGCCAAACCAGAAAAGGCTGCGAATCTCGGCAAGCGAAGTCGGCAGCCCATGAACTCCACGGCCTCAATCTTGGCGGGGTCCACGGCTATACCATCTCTCGAAACTACGTGGCCTAGGAAGGCCACCGCTCCAACCGGAAATCACATTTGGAAAACTTATATAAAGCCGTTTTCCCTCAAAGTACCAATACTAGCCTCAAATGCTCTGCATGGTCTTCTTTAGACCTCGAATAAATCGGAATATCGTCAATGAACACGATGGCCAAGGTGTCCAAAAATGATTTGAACACCCTATCCATCATGTCCATGAACGGTGGTAGGGCATTGGTCAATCAAGCGACATGACCACAAACTCATAGTGACCATATCTAGACACGAAAGTTTGTCTTAGGAATGTCGGCATCCCCCGATCCATGGCGATGGTAACCGGATCTCGGATCTATCTTGGAGAACACAAGCTCCACGAAGGTGATCGAACAAATCATCGATCACGGGCAACGGATACTTATTCTTCACTATCACCTTATTAAGCTCGCGGTAATCAATACATAAGCGCATAGAACCATCCTTCTTTTTCACAAGCAGGCCCCGGGTGCTCCCCACGGGGACACACTTGGACGGATGAACCCTCGGTCTAACATCTCCCTGCAAGCTGAATCTTGATTCCTTTAACTCCGTGGCGCCATGCGATCACGGAGCCTTCGAGATAGGGAGGGTCCTGGCTCGAGCTCAATAATGAAGTCAACCTCTCTCTTTGGGGCAACCCCGTAACTCCTCGGAAACACATCCGCGAACTCACCTTGCGGCCGGTGCACTGATCAATGAGCGGCGGCGGCTCTTCCCGAACAACTTGGCTAGATAGCCCCAAGCTCCATGAGCTAGCAAGCGACGAGCTTTCACGGTGACACCATCGACGGGCAAACTCCACCTGGACTCCACGAAACTTAAAGCTAGGCCGACTGGCGGTGCAACACTACTTCTTTCGGTGGCGAGTCAATCAGCGCGTGGTTAGCGACTAACCACTCCATACCAAGAATCACATCAAAACCGCTCATAGGCGGAACTATGGCGTAGCCTAACAACTCTCCGGATATCTCGATCCGGCCATCCTTAATCTTATCTCTAGCCAACATATTAACTCCGAAGGAGTTTACAACAGAATAACTTTCGAAACCTAGAGGCTCTAGACTTAACTTAGCATGCTCGACAAACAACACGGATATACAAATGAATCGTGGAACGAGAATCAAACAAGACAAATGCGCGGTGATCTAAAACAAGAAGCGTGCACGCTTACGCAGGCATCAAATGCGCTCGGCCTCCTAACGGTCGTAGCAAACACTCGACCCTCTTTCTGCTTGTTGTTGTTTACCATAGTTTGGTGATCACAAAAAGCAGGCCATGTGACCCTCTCTACCACAGCGGAAGCACAATCTAGGTCGGTGACAAGCTCGGCGTGGACTTTCCACAAGTAGCACAAGCGGAAATCACAGGTCCTCCTGTGTCATGAGTGAAGCGGTGGAGCTCTCGATCTACGTTTCAGAAAGCGCCCTTGGCGTGGCCTGCCGCCTCCCAGAAAGTCAAACTTTCTCTTACCCTTACAATTGCTGCCGGGGACGGGGCCACCCGAGCAGGAGCGGCAACAACCCGCTCAATGAGATACTTCCCATTATAGATCGTGGCTAAGCTGGGCGACCCTAGCATAAGTGTCGGGGGCACGAGCCACGACATCACAGGAAACACCACCGCCTCAATCCAGGATATGAACTTCCGAATCTTGACTCTGGGGTGGCAATCAAGCGAGGAGCAAAATATCAATACTCACGAGAACTTGCGCTCATATTCCTCAATGGAATCGAGAACCTGCCGGAGTTACGGAAGAGCTCCACCATCTTCTCCTGAGAGCTCATCAGCGATGAACTTTACCTTGAACTCGGCCTTGAAGAACTCCTAGGTAGCGGGTGGAGACCCAGTGGTCTCTCGCTCAAGGTGGACTCCCACCACCATCTCGTTGTGCCTCCTAGCACATGAGCGCACATCTCGGCCTCACGAATATCGGGGCACACCATGATCGGGAAGGTGTACTCCAAATGGGCAATCCACACAGTGCGCCAGCTAACGCATCACCAACGTGGCATCAAACTTCTCGAGCTTCCACTTCACAAAATCCTTGACCACCTACCCAATTCCTCGGCACCTCGCCATATCTGCCTGCAGGCTACTTGCTCTGAGGAGCTGGAGGAGCTCTGAGCTCTGTTTGAACCAATCGAGTTAGGCGCTCGATCTGGGCTCGGGACTCTTCCCTGCTTGGCGCCAACAAGGCACAGGTCTCACGCCCTCTGGTCACTCAACATGCGACCATAAAAGCCCTCATAGACTCGGCAAACTCTGCTCCGGGGAAGCGGTCTCACGGCGCTCGATCGCCTCAACGCCCGCTCTAGGCGTAACGGGAGGAGCTGGCGGTGGAATGCCATCGATGTCGGCTTGGGGCGATGTCCCTGCGATGCTCGATCCGATCCACGATACCTCGACACGCTCTCGAACCTCCTCTCCGATGCGGATGGTAGCATCTTTGGCGATCTACATCCAAACCAACAACGAATCAAAACACACTGTCACCATTCCACAACACCAAACAAGGCATACACTAGATGATAGGTATTGTAAATTCTTAACCCTTTTCCTTTCTAAAACAATAAATCTAGGCGTACTGATGGTATCAGTCTTGATGATCATGGAAAACGACCTACAACAAAGGTCGATCCTACAGAATCTATGACTCTACGAGCTCGATACCAAGCAGTAAGACCAGGCCAAAGGGGCTCTAAATGGGCCTTTACCCCAATGCATGTAGTGAAAATAAAAGATATTAAGAAAAATACATTTGGATCCCAAGTAAAAAGAGAAACATTCAACAACCAAAACATACATTTCTAAAATCATACTCGATCGAGATTTATTTAAACCATTAAAACAATCCACAAGTACAAATATCTTTGGAATCCATAAAAGCGTGAGAAAACATCACGGGCTCTGTGCGTCTACATGCATTCGGAAATAACAAAAGTCAAGAGTCATGATAAATAAAATAGAATAATCGGAGATGATGCAGGATTCCATGATCACGGCTCCTCCATCGTACCATCCTGTCACCCGCCTTGATTACCTTGGAAAACCACGAGAATAAGGGTGAGTAACGAATTACCCGATAAGAATCCCCAACAGGGGTACAATCACGATATACATGATCATCTAGAAGAATGTATGCAAGCTATGAGTACAAACACGGGCGGAGCACATAGCTAAGTCCACACTTGGACCTCGGATGCCATCTCGGGGTCTTAGTCCGGAAATACCACAACACACTAAGCGCTATACGGGAACAAGTCCGGCCTCGGCTGTCATCTTGTCGTCTGAAAGGTGCACTTTGGCTCAAGATCCCGAGAGCTCTCGATCAGTATTTGTAATGGCGTAAGCGCGCCGCCGCATGCTCATCGCAAACTGCGGGTGCCGGGTCTAGTGGCAAGGCGCCGAGTTCGATCACCATGCCTAACTAAATCTACGGATCGGTGTCAACGACATAGGGGTGTGAGACACGGACACGTGAACTATGTCGGCTGTACCACCGCTTTGAGGCTAAGGAACCGTCGTGGTAGGCTTACACGAGGAAGCGGTCCTTGCCCTAACAGTGGCAATCAAGGGCTCTGGCCGAACTGCAGCGAGGGCGTGCCGATTTCCGGGGGCGAGGCAATGCCAAGTCATCATCCCGACCGTTGGGGCATTTAACGATCTGCCACCCTCACCCAAGATTGCGGGGGCCTACCGTTGGGATAGCTAATCCCTCACGGGGTCCAAGGACGGAGAAGCGTCTCGAGCGTCCTTGCCATAGATACAAGATACTTTATGCATCGGGCCGGGATGATTCTATCTACCTCAATTCTAAACCTTAACAATAATAACGATTCAATCAATGCGATCCAATACGTACTCATCGGATACAAAGAACCTAGCATGATACTACGAAGCAAAGCAGGATATCGAACATGCTAGAATAGAACAACCTAGCATGGGCTAACATGAGAAACAATACAAGAGTTCATGCCGATCGAGAATTGAGCAGAGCACCTAGAGATAAACATGCTAGTAATCATACGGGCATACAAAACAACAATCACAAATATCTGCGAAGTCCACACAACCCGGTAAGAAATCCTTACCTTGGTGGAAGACTTCTACACACAAATCCTAAGTGCTGGAACAATCCAGAGCTAGCGGCGGGAACCTAGCAAACCAACAATAATCGGCATCTAAAATATCTAAACAACAATAGAAACGACAAGCTCGGCTCGGGGAACTCACGCAGCGCGACGACGAGACTTAGAAGGCTGTTGTGGAAATTAGCGGCAGGGCCGCTACAGCAGCAGGCTGTGGCCCAGCTTGTGGCCCCTACTGCAACGGACGGCAGGATGCAGCGAGACAGCCTTGTAGCATCGGCGGCCGTCTGAAGCGGCAAGCGCGGGCGCCCGGCGTCGCGATGCGGACCGCAGCGGCTTCAGCGGCGGACGCGAGCGCGGCGAAACGTCTGGCGGCGCGCGGGCGCGATTAAACAAGCGGACCGCAGCGCAGCGGCGCCGCAGATGGCGGCAGCGAGGCGGCGCTGGCGAGACCTCTGGCGTCTGCAGCGATCGGCGTCTGTCTTCTTGGCGAAGCAGCAAAAATTTCTTAGGGACAGCTGGCGTCTGGCGTATTGAAGCGTCGCGGCAGCGAGCGTCTGTCTTCTTTGGCGAATGACAACAAAGTAATTTGGGCTTGGGACGAATCTGGGCGTCTGGCGCGATCGGGGCGATCTGTCTTTCTTGGCTCGGCTACACTCGGTGGGCTACCAATCAACACAACACACACAACACACCTCTTTTCACTTGGCCAAGCGCACACCAAGCGGATGAGAAGAAGAAGAAGAAGATCAATACCTACCGGAATGATGATGATCGAACCCAAGGAGATGCAAGGATGAAGAATCGGCAAGGAGAGCTTGGGAGAAAGCTTGGGCGGCCACAACTCTTTTGGAGAAGAAAACACAACAAACCTAATTTCTATTTCATTTAACCAAATGCACCAAACACCAAAGATCCAAGGTTAACTAAGATGTGATGCAGAAAAGAGCAACAAGAGCACCTAATGGCTCAATTGGCACACCTCTCTACAAGCTTCCCGGGAGGCCCAGTTTCAAACCCATTTGCGGCACAATTTCCTTTATTTTTACTTTTGCATCAAACCTTGCTCAAACCAAACCTCAAACCCCTCCAAAAACCTACAAAAACCATCCAATAATTTTAGTAGCTGGAAAAAGACACAAACGACCACAGCGACCGACCAAATTACCAAATTACCCCTAGGGCATACCTGGAAGACCGGGAAGAAAAACCTGGGTCGTTACAGTAGTTCAAGTGTTGATCTTGAACCTTAGCAGATTTTTTGATTGCCCAATGAGTAGCTGCAGAGTTCGTAGCCTTCGAGGAGGTTTCTGAGACATCTTTGTTCTCTTGTAAAGTGTTGTTGTTTTATGACGATGGCGGAACCACGTGGTTAAGGGTGCAATGGCGATGTTCCCATCGGACTTGATCCGTTGGTGGTTTCCCCAATTATGCAGTAGAGTTGAGCACTCTTCTTATGGTGAGCTCCTAGAGTGAGCTAGGCTAACTTGCATGTTGAGAGCCTTGGTCGAGTTTGTTGAGCATCAAGTGGAGATGCAAGGGTAGGCAATGAGACTTCAGTTTGATGAGATGCCATAGTCAGGGTTGTTTGAGTTTTGAGCCCTTGTATGCCTAGCCATAGTTTTGTCACTTGAGGTTGTGACCTTGCTGGCCCCATTTGTAGTAAGATGTGGATTTGGTTGTAGTGGCACTTGAGGTGCATTGGTTGGTGTGCCGCTTTGCCACTAAGTGCAGCAAGCTGAGTTTGGCATGGGTATAGCAGATGGTTCTATGACTCGTCAGAGTTCAGGCCTCCTTTAGCCTTTGGATCCGTTTGTGGCGATTGCACTGTTTAGGTCGTGAAAGAGAGCTAGTTCGGTGGTAGTCGTAGGACTACAAGCGAAAGGATGTTCGAGAGGAGTTGGAGCCTCTTCCCAGTGTTACCGGGGTAAGAGTGCGTCAGCAGGTTGAAGGTTGATAAGTGTTAGTGCTTGTGAGTCTCACGCTAGTGCTAAGGCCGGGGAGATCTTTGTGGTTGGTAGTGCGGTCAACTACCTTCAGTGCCTAAATCGAGGAGAGAGTTGTGCATTGTAGATGCAGAGTTTGGTCCAGCCAGAGGGACCATGAGTTGGATGCCTATGAGATGAGTTGGATGCTTGTGAGATGAGTTGGATGCCGATGAGATGAGTTGGAAGCCTTATGAGATGAGTTAGATGCCTCATGGGATGAGTTGGATGTCTTATCTGTAAAGCACACTTGGTAGAGACCTTGCTATAAGGTAAGTTCGGTTTGGCATTGTTATGCTTTAGTAGAAGCAAGGTTGCCACGACTTTGAGTATTGTATAGGATGGAACACTTTTGGTGTTCTTTTGGTTGATTGCATCCTATGTAGGAGTTAGTTGTTGCCTTTTTAGAAAGCACACCTTGCTAGTCTTGGATCTCTGAAGGAAGGTTGAGAGTTGTGCACACAAGTGTGTTTGTGCAGTTCGTTCTGGTGGCGAGAGTTTCGGAACCATGTAGGGTTTGCATTGGAGAACTGGTGCTCAGATCTTGGAGAAGTTGGACTCCAGGTGGATGTTGTAAGGCTTTAGTTGAGGTTGTAAGGATCACAGTGCTTGTAGTGGGTTGTTGCTTAGGCAAGTTTGGTTTAGTTGGACCTAAGCTTGGTTGGTGGAACCTCTTGTTGATCATGGTTGGAGTTCGGATGTGCTTGAACAAATGGTGGTTGTAGCGAAGCCACGTAGTTCCCGTCGTAGTTGCTAAAGAGTGTTGCTCTTCGAATCCTTACCTGGTGGAAGCTACGGTGTGGCTGATTCTTTGAGTAGGAGGATGACACATTACGAAGCATTTACGGTCTTTTTGGTTTCGAGGTTCGGAGGCGAGGCCAACATAGTTGTAATCTTGGAAAAAGGAGTTGTTTGTTTAGGCGGTTGGGTACATAGGACCGTTTGTGACAGTGCGTGTTTGAGGAGTGCCAAGAAACCCTAGTTGTGGAGAGCCTCACGAGCTCGATCGGACCTAGGTCGTGAGTTGGATTGGCAAGCGAAGTCGTGTAGGTTGTAGACCTCGGGTGAGTTGCTAGTTAGTGTATCTTGTGCTCACAAAACCATTATTGGTATTACGGTTCTTGGTAGTTGGTGTTAGCAGGGTAGTGGCGTCACGTTTGTGAAGTTTCGATTAAGCTGTATGTGTTATCGTTTGGACTTGTGAGATGTGTTTCATATTTGAGGCAAAGCTTCGTTAGTTTGCTTGCATGGAGATAAGTTTGGTGGAGGGAGCCCTCTGGGGCCACTGTTGTTATCGAGTTGACTTTGATCCGGTGATCTAGGTCGAGCTAGAGTTGAGTAGACCGACGTAGTTATGCAGTGTCAGGTTGCTTAGGCTACCGAGTTCGTGAGCACTCAAGTTGTTGGTTTATAGGAGTCCGTGTGTGGAAGTTGGCGGTGGTTGAGGTTGTTGTGTGAGTTCGGGTTTTTGGTGGATTAGTTTTACAGAGCGCTAGAGCTCGCACTCGCCTGGTGGAGATGTCATTACCGTGGAGTAGTGGCATGGCGGTTTGGGCTAGAGTGGTTGGCACCGAGGATGTGGCAACAAAGGTTATTCTAGGCCGGTGCGTTCAAGGACCGTGGTTGCGGGAGGCGTTAAGTAGAGGCTTGTGAGCCTAGTGCGCCTTCTGTAGTGTTTTCACCCTCGACCCGATGGTCTTTTGGGAGGAGTGAGCGGATCCTTCGAAGTTGTTGCGAGTTGGTGTTTCCGTGGTTAGGTAGAGGAGACCGGTGTTGGTTTTATGAGGTTGCTTTGGGTAGCAATTCCCGGTATTGGAGTTCTTATGGTTCCGTTGAGGCGTTGTATGATAAATGTTGCGGAGTTTCTAGTGTTGTGAGAAAGGTTGGTGACCGTCTCCGGTTTTGGATCTGAGTTCGCTGCGGTTGGCGACAAAGAAAGTGCGATGTTGAGAAGATTAGAGCTCGTTTGTGTCACTCGGGCGAGAGCAGAAGGTAGAGATACTACTGATGTCTGGCGTCGAGTTTTAGAGTTTGAGGTTGGGCGGTCGTGTTTTAAGGTTGCACTGATGTGAGGTGTGTTGAGGTTTGGTAAGCGTGGGAAGTTGAGTCCTCGCTTTGTTGGCCCATTTGAGTTTCTCGAGAAGATTGGGTGAGTTGCATTGTAAAGACTCACCCCAAAGGGGCTCTAAATGGGCCTTTACCCCAATGCATGTATTCAAAATAAAAGACATTATGAAAAATAAGTTTGGATCCCAAGTAAAAACAGAGAAACATTCAACAATCAAAACATACATTTCTAAAAGCATACTCGATCGGAGATTTATTTAAAAACCATTTAAACATT